>JZLH01S0021663.1:88035-99501 GCA_001188425.1 Eucidaris tribuloides | reverse complement strand
TGTTTACATTTGATAACCGAAATTTCCTTTTCACGCTACAAAAAAGTGTTCTTAAAATTGTTTATAATGGTAATTTAATCCTGCAAGACGCAGCTGACAGGATTAACAGGTGCACGAAACATTTGTTCCATCTTGTCAAATTTATAAAGATTGAACAGTTCGTTTAGCAATTCTTATAAGCCCCCCTACCCAACTGACAATTCAGTCATCGAACAATTCGTAGAGTCAATATGTAATGTCCTATACCAAAAAAAAAATCCTAAAGTTAATCATTTTCACCACTGACTAGAATGATAGGGGCTCAGCTGGGTGCAATCAATTCCATACATCATTTCTGCATTTATTACTAGTCAAAATTTGACTATTAAATCTTTACTAGAAAATGTGAACAAAATTGCCAAAATACATATAGTTGCACCCAGCCGACCCCAATAATTCTTACCCTTTTAAAAATTGTGTTCTGTTTTATGGGCCTTTAAGCTGTGCAATGTTTATCGTCTTAATGACCTTTGCACCCCCAGTCTACACCCTTTTATAAATTGGTATATATAGGCCTATATTTTAACTCATTTGGCTCTGTCCATTCATCAAAGTGGCCTCATTCACTCTTATTCTCCACGGTTGTAAGCGATGGTTGCATTAATGGGATTATGATTATTTCTTTATTGGCATTGTTTAATTCGCAACAACAATAACAAAAACAATTAAAGCAGAAAACAAAACAAAATTTCACTCAAAGTATTTTCACTGCTGTTATTACTGTAATGAAGCAATTTTCCACATCTTTTATTTCCAAAGAAAGTCACCTTTTCACCTCAATTGAACTCACAACGCATATCGTCTACCGTAGATGTTAACTGCGTCGTAAAGCATGATCAACTGTTAGCCCTTTCAGCACCACTGTGACAAAACCCCGTGGAATGTGCATGTAACAGTCTTAAAGAGGTACTTAAAGAGTTAAACTCTCTACAGGGCCTTAAGGTGTCTCCTTTGCACATCTACAAATTAACAATATGTAAATTCATTTGAATATAGAAAAAAATCAATCAATCAATCAAATCAAATCAAATCAAATCAAATCACATCAAATCAAACAAATCAAATCAAATCACATCAAATCACATCAAATCAAATCAAATCAAATCAAATCAAATCAAATCAAATCAAATCAAATCAATCAGTCAATCAGTCAATCAGTCAATCAATCACAGTGTAGAGTTACTGGAGTAGGGATGGAAATTAGTGATAGTTATGTGACCAGATGACTTTACTTTTCGGGGATTAAAGGAAATATTGATACATCTTTAGATTTTGTACTTAATACCGAAATTGTTCAAAGAAACTTGCCTAGCAAATGATTAAAGGAGTGTTTGCAAGTAGAAACGTTTTCATTTATTTATTCTTTTTAGCCAAATGTGAGATTTCGTGGTGCAATGTGATAAATATCGCAACCGATTCAGTTTTTCTCATTCATTTAACCTTGATGCTTTCGCATGAAACCATTGTCACTTGTTAGTATACTGTTGCGCTCTCATCACAGACTCAAAGTACTTTAGGTGCACAAATCACCGATGAATGTTTTGAATTTAATGGAAACATTTCGTTGGCGTTTAAAATGTGTGTAGGTGTATGCATTCTTTTTTTGTATAATAAGGGTGTATTTATAGTATCCATAAACATATACACCCACATCATAACAGAATGGATAAAGAAATATCAGTGTGTATGTGTGTAGCCTATGTTTGTATGTACGTGTACATGTATGTATGAGTGTATGTGTGTAGGTATATGTTTATGTGGGAGTGCATGTATATAATGTGTACATGCATGTGATTGTTTGTATGTGTGTATGCATGTGCGTGTAGGTATATGTATGGATGAATGAATATGTGTGTATATGTGTTTATAAATGCGTACATATGTAGCTGCGTATGTAGGTGTATATGTATGTCTGTATTTCTGTATGTGCGAATGTACATGAAGAAGACAAAGAGGACTAATTCCATTATTCAAGAACTGAACATATTTTCCTATCCTTCATGTCTTTTTCCTACCCCGTAACATCCAAATTGTGCTTGGACGTTGACTTAACTGCTGAAATCACCGTGTAAACTGCAAATATATACTTGATGGGTGCTATGTTATTATTTTTGTATATATACAGCATGCTTATATACCGATAGGATGCCATATCTATGGGAAGTGAAGCCAACTTTAAGATCAATGATCGTATAAAAATCAAGAATTAGAATCGAAATCAGTACTAGAACGAGGTTTATGGCTAGAGTTCAGGAATAGTTTTACGATGATGGAAAACTGATTGGATTAGTTGCAGTCTAAGGTACCATTTCTGAGTGTTCCTAATGCGTGGTGTGAAAAAAAAAATGCTGCGTACCCCAACACCTAAAACAGAACAATAGTGCACTGGCTAGGCGCCAATCCGAGCACCATGTCGAGTCTTGTCGACAATATTAGCCTTCCGTTTTCTCTCCTCCCCGGATCTATTACATTTGTGTAAATACTGATGACCGTGGATAGGGCGACAAAACGTGACAGAATCTGAATCTGTTATCAATGTCATCATATGCAGCGTCAGGTATCACTATTTATTCACCCTGGCTTATCCAGTGACGACTAGGAAACAGTGATTATTGAGGTTAAGTTCGGTCATTAAAACTGTGCACTATAGCTGTAATGATATGTAATGTGCAGTCAACATAATACATTGGTTAAAGATTTAACATGGTTTAACATGCTGCACTAAATTTAACTGAATAAAAGGTACACAATTAACATCCATCAAATGTAACACTCTAATTACAAGGATTTAAAATAAATCCTGATTGGCTGTGGTTATAGGGACCAGTCGATTTTTGGATTTAGATTTAAATCTTAACGATTTATATTTAAGTCACAAATGCTTAAAATTTAAATCTTTAAGATTTAATTCTAAATCTACAAATCGATTGGTCTGTAACCACAGTCCTTCAGGATTTATTTTAAATCCCTATGATTTAGGTTGTATCACAAATAGTATTACACGCTCATTAGTTGAAATTAGCCACTCTACAACTCTAAATTCAACCATGAAAAGGGAAATTAACCAAAAAAAAAAAGAAAAGAAAAGAATTCAGCACCCCCACCAAATGAAATCGCCTATAGAACCCAGATGATCCTAATGACAAGGGATGTTTCATTACATGATCATTTACCCCAAACCAACCCCCACCCCTACCACACTACCCTACCCCACCCCACCCCAAACGGCACCATCCCAACTCAAAGTGACACATCGTCCCCTCCAACTATGAGAGCAAAGATTGAAGGGAATTGATATGAGTGGGAGAAGTCAAAATGCCCTGCAAAAACCAAAATTAGTTGAAACATTAAATAAAGAGTTTATTTCCAAAAGGGGGTAGATTCACTTTTCACCATTCTGAGAAAAATTAGGTTTTCTAATTTACCCATATTGCAATGTTTCTGCGTAAAACCAACTTGACACTAGAAAGTACCCCACAATTCGAATGTAAAACCACACTTCGAAAAAATCTGAGAGTTTTCAATTTTTAAAAATGTTTGCTTTTAATTTTTGTTTTATGGGATCTACCCCTTTTGGAAATAAACTAAATGGATGTATCCAATTTTGAAAGTAAATGTCAGATTTAGTTTTCTTTTTTAGAATGTTTAGCTTGAATTTCGCCTTCTCATTTGTGTTATGTTATAGAGCTGCTAAAATTATTGGGATTTTGACAGAAAAATGAAATTTGGTAAAAAGTGGATGTACCCCCTTTTGGAAACAAACTCTAGTTTATTTCCAAAAGGGGGTAGATCCATACCATTCTAAGAAAAATGAATTTTTCAAATTAATCCACATTGCAAGGTTTCTGAGTAAAACCAACTTAGCCAAACAAAGAACCCCACAATGCAAATATAAAACCACACTTACAAAAAATATGTGACTTGTTATTCATTTTATTTGAATTTTTATATTTTGTGTGTGTTGGATCTACCCCCTTTTGGAAATAAACTGAAATGGATCTACCCCCTTTTGGAAATTAAGTCATTTTTATTGCCCATTTTTTACCACTTTTTGGTGGGAATTTCAACTTTTTGTTTGTGTTATCTGATAGAGCTTCTAAAATTATATAGATTCATGTAAAAAAGTCATATTCGATGAAAAAATGGATCTACCCCCTTTTGGAAATAAGCTCTTCAAATAAACATGATACATGTGTACATTGGGTATATAATCAGGCTGTAAGGATTTGTCTTGAATTCGTTTACTTGAGGAGAAACAGGCATTCATTTACCAGTATTGAATTAAAAAATACCCCTGATAGATATTGAACCCATGAAAGGTACACAAGAAATTTCACCGTCATATAATTTTTCATAATGATGATACAACAAAGATGAAATTTATGACTATGAAATTTCCCCAGCAGAAACTTTGATCAATATATTTCATTCCGGGAGCATTGAGGATGAGGATTAAATTGAGGATTACTGACAATCTTGTCATCTCCCTTTAAATGCTATAATTCCCTGTTTTCATAATCTCCATTTTCGCGGACAATATTTTGTAGATTGACATGAGACTAGTGATTTAGAAATCACGATATTATGAAGACTCACGACTGGGGTCAATCTTTCTGGTCTCAAGGGGGAATGGACTGGTAGGTATACATAACGGACTGAGCATATCGAATATGATTTCTTCTCTCTAAATCCCATCAATGGCACGATTCTCCATTTTATCCCACTGCCACGAAGTCTGGATTGACTGATGTTCAGACTTCCAAGAAAGAGATGAAGGAGGGGGAAGAGGAGGTGGAGGAGGACAAGGACGAGGAGGAGGAGCAGCAGGAGGAGAAAGAGGAGGAGGAGGAGGAGGGGGAGGAGGAGGAGGAGGAGGAGGAGGAAGAAGGTGGTGGTGGTGGTGGATGATCCGTACTCCATCGCGGGACAAAATTCTCTGACACAGAGCCTATCCTCACCTGCCAAATGCTAAAAAATATATATGAAGAGTTTGATTACAAAATGAGCTGAATCTATATGTTGTGATTTTGGAATAAAATGTATTTTGTTGCCGATTTTAACTTGAAATTTCATACTATCGGTATAGGTATAGTGTAAAAGTGTTGATGCTAAAACTAAGATTTGGTGTGAAATGGATTTAGTGCGTTTTTTTTTCAATCAAACTCTCCATATATTTGTATAGTAGTGGATGTTGTTATTTATTTCTTTTGAATTTCTGTCTTTCTTTGATACTCTATTTTCTATCGACTACAAGCAAGAAAAAATCTACACAGGACTTGACGTCCTCATGACAATTCCCGGGTATTAGCCGATAGCATTGGATAATTTTTACTAAGTTTATAAACATCGTTGTGTTACGTTATATTCCCTTTGTATATAGAAAATAAATCAATACATAAATAAACTATAATATCCCCCGAAAATATATTGGTCATTAAAACCATTACAACGTTTGTCAACTGAACATAATGTACATGTGTCTGATTATTATACACGCACATAATATTTTTATCATAATTTATTATTAGAGGGAGGGGGTAATTCATTCTAGGACAATTGTCAAGAGATTTTTTTTAATTCCCCGTCTGAATTCGTTGTCAGTACTTAACTAAGGAACATTATGTACGATTAAAATAATCACTTAGGCTTATGTGTGCATATTTTCTGATTGAATTTGAATGCTTTCAAGTGGTTGTCTCCTTCCAAGAAGTGTAAAATAATGTGAAATCTAAAGCTCTACATCTAATTATTTCATTCTTGAATTACTCATCGCACTTAACGCTGATAAACCATCAAAAGCAGAAAGAGAGATGTGGTGTCTGCAACTAAGACGCATGTGATCGGCGCTGAACCGCTGCGGTTTATAAAAGCATGCAGGGAGACCTTCTTCCGGCGAAGTGTTATTCGTCTAATAAATATTTTCATAGCTCTTGAATTCCATTCACGAGAAGGTTCTACTAAAATGTCGATCGTAGAGTACGGCAAAACCTGTAGAAAGAAAACAGATTTTGGCAAAACTAAAAGGAAAACAGTTCTTCAGCAATAGACGATCACTGTAAAAAAAATCTTTTTACGGGGAAACAGTAAAAATAATTACGATTAATTCGATTTACGGTTAAAACAACAGTAAAAATAAGCGTTTTACGGTGAAAGACAAGTAGAAATTACTGAATCGTAAAAATTATGGTAATATATGTGACAACGGGTTGCCGGGAAATTACAGTAAAACACTTTTACTGTATGTGTCACACTGTGGTAACGAGATGGTATAATATACGTATAACACCACAAAGTTTGATTTCCCATTCACAATACGATCTATTATAGTTGCAATGGTCTCGTTTCTTTCTGAAAGGTGCTTGAGATAGTACAATTGTGAGCTAATATATCCTGAAAAATGAACAGAAACACATACATACTTACATACATACTTACATACATACTTACATACATACTTACATCCATCCATCCATCCATCCATCCATCCATCCATCCATCCATCCATCCATTTATACATACATACATACATGTACATATATACATACATACATACATACATACATACATACATACATACATACATACATGCATACATCCATCCATCCATCCATCCATCCATTTATACATACATACATGTACATATATACATACATACATACATACATACATGCATACATCCATCCATCCATACATACAGACATACATACACACACACACACACACACACACACACACACACACACACACACACACACACACACACACACACACACACACACACACACACACACACACACACACACACACACACACACACACACACACACACACGACACACACACACACACACACACACACACACACACACACACACACACACACACACACACACACATACACACACACACACACACACACACACAACACACACACACACACACACACACACGCACATACACACACACATACACGATCAATAATATGAAACACAATAAATTCGTGTCAATCCAATTCCAGTTCTTGAAACAGAAATATGTGTAACAATGTATTAATTTTAATGTTGCCGTACAGCTGTAGAGATATTTTAAATGTCATGAAAACCTGTGGTGGGATTAGACCACTCATTATCTCTAATACACACACCTCCACTTCTCCCACTACACACAGAATCCGCCACAGTATCGCACGCGTAACACAATCAGCAAAAGGGCGATTCCGAAATTTAATTTTAAAAAAATGACATTAAAGGTAAATGACATGATTGGGGGTAGTTCTCAACTTGGGCTGAAACTACTCAAGAATCAAGTAAACTATGCAAGGATTCTTCTGTGAAAATCTTGTAGTCAAACGTTGACTCATTCTAAAATAACTTATGTCAATATCACTCGTGGCGGGCAAACCTTCTGTGTGGCTCTCTATGGGTCTTATTTTTATCGTGCCCCGATAGAAATAATGTTCATGCTTCATTATCCTTAAGTTAACAAATTAGAGACAAATCCTTCCAGCTGGGAGATCTACTCCTGCTGGTGTATAGTTGGTATACTGATTTGATTTTTGAGGCAAGTTTTCAGGTGTTCCCAATCATGTCATTAACCTTTAACAACTCTTTATAATATACTATCCAAACGAATGAGGAATGCAAATTTGATTTGGTAAGGTTACAGAATTAACAGAATACAATATTGATAATTGGACATCATTTCTTACTGAAACAAAAGGAAAATAGATGTGTGCCACACGGGACATCTTTATGTCCCGGATACGAAACACATAATTTTTTATCCATTTTCAGTGAAAAATTGATAATTCCCTCCCGCTGACCACGTTTACGGTTTGTATTACCTTCCCACAATACTATAAATGAGTTTCTAAAATTTTGAAGAATGGTCAGAAAACTGAAAAAAAAAATTGTAAATGTGTTTCAATGTAATTTTTTAGTACGGAATCGCCCATAATAATCTTCCATGCACCTGTAAATAAAGGTGAGTAAAAGATGCAACTTTGCGGAAATGGGTGCAGAGCAGTTTCTGCCGCGGTATTCGAACAAACCTGCACCTTTCATGGCTGAGCTCTCGCCCCACTCCAACATGTTTGCAATTTTGCACCTCAAGGTGCAAGTTTGCACCTTTTAGGTGCAAGTTTGCACCTTTTAGGTGCAAGATTGCACCTTTCAGGTGCACTTTTGCACCTTTCGGGTGCAAGTTTTCTCCTTTTGGGTGCAAGTTTGCACCTTTGAAGTGCAATTTTGCACCTAAAAGGTGCACGTTTTGCCTCCAAAAGACCACTTTGATAATATATTCAAATTTACGGATGTCTTGTCTTCCAAAGCCTGGTGATGAACTATTTCTTTCACCTGTTTCTATGAATACAATTTCAATACAGTGTACTGAAAATGCAACTTATACATTACACCATTTTCTATGATGGACAAGCTCAGATAAGCATTCCGGCTGTCAAGAACAACCTTTGTTTAAAGGTATGCATGTAATTTGAATATATTACGAAAACGGCCTATAGGTCCCAGTTTGCACCTTAAACGGATGAAAATAATGCACCTTCGGCTTCAACACTACATGTATATAATTATGTAAAAACAATCACCTTCACGGCCAGCGTGTTGGCCAGGTTGGTAAAGCGTCTGCCTTACGTGGGGAAGGTCGCAGGTTAGAGCCCCGGTAAGGTCATATTTTTACAAGTTTTTAAATAATTGTAAATGTTAGTAATAAAGTGTATTATAATGTAAATACTATAAATAGCACTGGAATGAACGTAAATTGCGGTTCACACACAAAAAACACACAGTTTGCAAGAAAAAGAAGAATACTTTTTTTCATTTTCTATGGTGCAACTTTGCACTTTTCAGAAAGGTGCAACCTTGCACCTTTTAGAAAGGTGCAAAGTTGCACTTTTAAAGGTTCTCCCAGTGTGACACTGGTCTGCACCTTTTAAGGTGCAAAGTTGAGCCTATTTTTCTTAGTGTGTAGGTAGTTTCTTTAAAAACAAATGCTGGGAACTCTTGAAAACTTTTAGAAAGGTAGTTTGTGCATTTTTATTTGATATCTCGTCTATTTAGTAATAATCACAAATCCACTACTTGATTTGAAGTAACTCGATTGAGCGCTGTCCAAATTGACCCAAGAATAACTGAATAAACTGAGTTGAAACATCTTTTTGAGAATAGGAAGTAAATCCACGCCAAAAAAAAAAATTGCTTCAAGAAAAAAAGGAACATGTTTTACCGACACGTTATGACTGTGATGGAAATTATAAGACATAAAGCAACATAACTAATTAACCTGCTTGTGATTTCTGATAGATCTGGTCTTGCTAGAGGAAACATTACTTGACCGCAAAAAAACGTTCACACCAGAAAACATAAAGATACACGTTGTACTTTATTCGTGACTAAATTATACTCAATGGAGGGCTGTTTCCAATCCTGATAATTTCCTTAAAGAATGTACATCTCATACATGCCACAGTTTCAATCAATGTGATTATTTACAATAAGCTAATAGCTGCAAGGGCACAAACAACAGACAAATACTTTCATTCCGCACCGGAAAAAATGTGGAATAGGATAACTGTAATATTCAACTCTCGAGAAAACATACACAGGGGTACATGAAGTTAATACGAATACAATTCGAGAATAAATTTCTTTGGCACAATTTGTTGATTGCTAGAAATTGAAATAAACCGACTTTCAGTCAACTAGAAAATCATTTTCACTGTATTTTTTAGCATGAATATACCTAGTACCCCTTCTACGAATGAGGTAACATAATGACGTAATTACACACAAAACAAACAGCCTCAATTTAAAACTTTGACGCAAATTACTAAGTTTGAATATAAGTGTCACTCCCTCAAACCTTCTCGTCTAGCAATGATGGTGATTATGCGAGTGTATCTGAAACAACTCCTATTCGATTCATGTTTATTTAAAGGTACCCCAGTTATATTGTCTGGGGAAACTACAGTTACATCCACATTCAGTAAAAAGTCTGCAATGAATATTGGTATGAAATTATATCACTTGACCCCAAAGTTGAAGATAAGAAAATGGCACAATTCAGTCGATTTTGGTCTATCAGAATAAAATACACTGTATAAAAAAAGTATTATACTAAATGTATTTTACAATTTTGAAACATATAATAACGCATCGTAGAGATGACCTACCTTGTCCTGCCAAAAAAAAATGTTCATCCTTTACACTTAAAGAGCAGGAAACTCGAAAAAAAAAATCAGTAGGTAGTTCAGACCTTATCATGTGCAAAATTGGGTGCAAGAAACCCGTAATACCTGTTACATATTCAAGCATACTGTTGCGAATTTAGAATCATTCACCTAACATAGATTCCTTCAAATGTTCGCAGCTGCTCCCCACAAATCACACCGAGGTACCCGTTTTATGATATTAACGATATAAACACTGTTTTTTTGGTAAAACTAAAAAAAATACGTGAACAGTCTTGACCGAAAATACAAAATGTAGCGTACCTTATCAATATAATTGGTGGTTAAATACATAACTCTTGTAAAATGGGATGAGATGGATACAATTTCAGATTAATTATTTGATTTTAAAATTGCAGGTTTTTTTTATTTATTGCGATTACAAATGTAAAACTTCAAATATCCCGTCATTGTCTAAAAAGAATTTCCCGATATTCAAATTACTCCACGCGTTAAAATCAAACACTTTGTTTGGTATTGAATATAAATCTGGGTGGTAATTAATTAAATTTATCAGAAGAAAATACGAACACAGTTACGAGTCTCGCTTGTAGGAACTCTTTGGTACCTTACATGGAACATTGTGGTCTTTTCGCAAGATATTTTGCTATCTGTTCATCAGCTTCTACCTTCGATTTGAGTTCAAGAAGTTTCTTGTACGAAGAAAGCAGGTCTGGCACATATGCCTGCAGAATATCCAAGATGTTGAAAACAGCCATATCAGCCACTGTAATCTGTATTTATGTGGAAAAATAATACAGGACTAATTGCATCGAGTAAATAATTACAAACTAAATGACATCGAGTTATAATTATAGCCCAAGTACAGTTTTAGTCGATCATACAAATTCTTGGTCAATTTATCACAAAGTATTCTATTGTCACCCCAGATATCCGAAACCAGCATCATATCTACTGAAAATTATTTATAGTGACAAATTATGATGTTTAAATTAAGGGAGGCTATCTAGCGATAAGTGCATATCTGTTAGAAAAATCTTACAAATCTTAGCTTGAAAGCATGCAGGTGGTTCAATATTGTACTTTTCCTTCATTCTACTTCAATTCACACAATTAAAACAAGCTTGGGAGGATTATAGACGTACAAACTAAGACCGCTATCTCCGGTCTATCAGCCAGG
This sequence comes from Eucidaris tribuloides, assembly GCA_001188425.1. NCBI lineage: Eukaryota > Metazoa > Echinodermata > Echinoidea > Cidaroida > Cidaridae > Eucidaris > Eucidaris tribuloides. Next base: position 88,079 of record JZLH01S0021663.1, on the reverse strand, counting down.
TAACTCAGGTATTCGAGTTAACATGAAGGTCCAAGAAAACGCGT
>JZLH01S0021655.1:8507-25155 GCA_001188425.1 Eucidaris tribuloides | reverse complement strand
CACCCTTAACAATTATTTTGGCGTAATACGGAACTAAATATGAGCCAAATTCATTTCCGCGGGTCAAAAGTAAACTCCTCATTATTTTTGGCGTAATACGGAGCTAAATAATAGCTCCGAATGACGCCCGTTTTCTCCGATATATCATTATATTTGACAGATTTCTTACTGGCCCGGTCGGACCAGTAAAATTGACTATTTCTGAAATTATACTGGCCCGACAGTGATTTTTACAGGTCTCGGGCCGTCGGACCTGTGCCAGTGTCGAGCGCTGATATTGGAAATAATTCAATAAAGAAATATTGCAAGTAGCAGAGAAGGTGAGCAGAATGTTTAATATGACATTTTTTTAAGTTGTACAAGTTGCATAGATATCGGCAAATTCGCGCCAGTTAGCTCTTCAGTGAATTCTTAGTCCCACATGTTTTAAATGGTGTGGTAAAAATCGTATTTCAAGCTCAACTTCCGATTTTGGTGGTAAATTTCTACACTTGAAAGTGATAAATTCAACCACAGATAGGTCACAGGAGAATAAGAAATTATGTTTCTGAAATTCTAACCTGATTTTTGGGGGGCGTTGGGTCAAAAAGTGGCGAATTTGGAGCAGCTGGAAACAACCTCAATAGGCTACCTAGTCACTGAAATCTAGCCTTGGCTGGCGGCCCAGAGAATGGCCAGATACGGTGTCCTGTTCACTGGCTTGCCTGGCGGTCTGGCTTAGCTAGTCTGTTTCTCTTGTGTTCCCTTTTATAAAGCACTTTGTTAATTTAAATTTTCAAGTTTTAGAAGGAGTGTTTCTTGTCAGGAAATCATCTCAAATGATTTTGAATACCGGTAAGAACCATGTAATATTTATGCAATTTGGGGAATGAAATAAACACTGAAATGTTACATTATTTTGTTTATTTTCACTTTATTTTCAAACATTTTTCATTAGGTTTATAAAAAAATTGTGTGCATTCACATATGAGGGATACATTTTGGGATACCTCGTGATATTTTTATTGCCTCCATATGCATAGTATAGGCCTACTCTTGCTGAATCCTTAACATGATATGAGTTATACAAATTCAAACATTGATATTGAACACAATTGATACCATTTGAATGATTACGTGAACATACATCACACACACATATTTTTTCGGGCAAGCAAAACTTTTAATGATGAAACTATGACATACAGTGTGTTTGTTTTTATTTATTTATTACACTGTTCACATGCAAGAAAAAAAAAGATTCTCATAAAACTTGCTAGGAGACTCCAGATCATTCCCAATCATGAAATATTTTCGAGAATCTAGGATTCTCAAGGGATTCCTTTGCGAGAATCTAAAAAGATTCCCGCCGTCTGACACAAATTTTTAGGCCTGAGAGCCTATTTTTCTACTAAACTATCATGCAAGAGTAAATATGTACAAATTTTTCATGTTTTTCTTTGTTTTTGGGGGGGCCACCAAATTTCAATTTCGGGCCACCAAAAATTGAATTTTAAGGATTTTAGTAGCCCGACGGGGCCACTAAAAAAAAAAGTTAGTGTGGAGCCCTGCATATGTTCAATGCACAATCCCATTGCTGTGTGCACAAGTTAATAAATGGTCATACTTTTGTCGTCAAAATCTCACCTTTTCAACATCGCCAGGGGTTTATCCTGGGTAAAAGTGGCCTTGAATTTGGTATCAAATTAAAGCTTATCCTTTGCTCCATCTTTTCCCAAAAGGAATTTGGATATAATGGACGTGTTCACACCGAGAAAACACAAACAAACCTTCTCTGCCCTGCCATTTCCACAGTATTGGTGATCAAGATGAGTCCAATTACATGAACAATATTTCAAACATGGGGAATCCCCTGCGTACACTTTTTTTCTCATACCAGCAGGATAAACGCCCGCCAAGGCCCTTCAAAAGCTACCCCTTGCACTTCATCTGTGATATTAGCCAAGAAGCTACTATGCGCCAGTGTGAACAGGTTACCGGTCGTGTGCACATTTTGTCTGTTCCAAGGAAACATGCAAGAAAAAACCCTTAAATTTAATCGTGGACATTATCTTTGGTAGAACATTGGTTATTTCAAATTTGAAACAATGCCTTCCTCACATGTTTACCAAAAAATGCAAAAAAAAATCAATCTGAAGGTACAAAAATTGTGAAAATTGAAAATCTTTCAGACACCCTACTGTCACATCACATCAATGTAAAACTTGTATGTCTGACATTGGTTTCAGAGAGAGCTCAAGATTTTGATTTTCATAATCATTTGTGTGTTTTCACTAATTAATCTACACGCTCTCAAATGGATGATCCAATTATTCTTAATCAGGCAAGGCCCTAGACCGAAAGCTAAAAGCATCATTTTTGAAGAGGTCATTTTTCAGAGGTTACTGGACATCTTGACAGATATTTTGTCATTTTTGTGTGACCTAGATCTATTTTTAAGTATCACTCGAGATCGTCCAATAACCCCTGGAAAATGACCACGGAGTCGGACTCGATACACAAGTTGAAGCTTTCGGTCTACCAAGAGGCGCCAAGCCCAGTGGCCAGCTCCACTCCAATAATGCAAAAAAAGTTACGTTGCCCTCAAGTGGAAAATTTTGAAAATTGGGATGGTTAGTCAATTTCTATTTTCTAGTTTTTTTTTTCAAACGAGTAACAGTTAGAGTCTAGCAGACGTAACGTTAGACCCTATATAGGACAAAACTGTGCGAGAGTTGAGTTTCCCAATAATATTTTTTAACAGGTCTTTCAAATGGAAAAAAAAACATATCATTCATCTAATGCTGTTTTAAGCCATTGCATATGGATTTTAGCAAATTCTTTGCACAAATCTGACATTTTTTCATGAAAACTGTGAATACTATAGGTATAAGTTACATGTAACGTTAGATATTTTGGGTTTCCTAAAAAAAACAAATTGTAGTGGCCGACCCATACAAGTAAGTGGTACACGTAGTGCAACAGATGCTATACTACCCCTTACACACTCACGAGAGCACTCCATAGACTTTTCCGTCGACAGTGATAGCCCGATATTTGTAGATATTTATTTCCTACAAATTTTCATCTCCACATTTAAAATGAAGCTGAAATATTAAAAACATCTTTACTTACCTTATTAATCACAAGTTGCTGTTTGGTCGACCATAAGTCACAAAAATAAAATAAAAATGTAACCACTGCACCGGAATCTGCCTTTAGATAAAAAGCAGCTTGGCCAACGTGCAGCAATTTCTGGTCGTGGTCGCATTACTTTTATAGTTTCAGACAACCCGGCCTACCGACAGCCCGATCCACGGAGAACCCGGCCGCGCTTGGCCGACATATCGGACGGCTCGACGTACCAAACATTGGTACGCCAAGCCGGCCGAACAGGGGACCGAACAGTCCGCACTAGCAAGCCGAGTTGGCGTAGGCCAGGTTGTCGGTGAGCCAGGTTGTCCGAATTACATTATTATTGCGCCACAGACTGGCGGAGTAAGCGCAACGTTGTGCGATGGCTCCTAGGTTTGGTAAACAGGCACTTATATGAAAACGAACGTAGATGGCGTTATTCCAATGGAGACCGAGTCAGTTGAAAGGCAATTACGGTCCACAGACGACTGGGACAAATCTATGTGAGGTGTGTGACGTCACATGAAAAATGCCGATGAAGCTGTCGCGGTAAGTTTTTCTGACTCTTGTTAATTTTCTTCCTTTTTTTTCTTTTTGTAGATTTTTAATGCTAACGACATGTCTGACAAGTAGGGTCCATGGTAGTATCTTGATAATTGTCAATATGAATCATATTGAATGTTTCTTACAGGCTCTGTGAAACCGTTAATGTTTTGTCTTTGAATTAAACCTTAGTCCCGAGTGCGGCAAGGAGCAATAGACTCCTATAGCATCTTTTGCTCTATATTCCCCTTGCTTGTATGGAGACACCCGTCTACATTCTCCTCTTGGTAAATGTCCATTCATGTGTGAAGGCATGGCCATGCCTGGGGCAGGATTCCAAAAATCTGACACCGGCTGGAAATCTAACGTTAAACAATTTAGAATTTTCATGTTTTAACTTTTTTGAACCAAAATTTCATTCCTGAACTGAAGAAATCATGTGGATTTATTCATTAAAGCTGAAATCATACATCTATTCAAAAATACCAGTTTTGGCCTGGTTTGTATAAGAATTAATTATTTGTACACGGAGTCAACATGGTCAAGCTACCACTCCAGTCAATTGTGGCCCGCGCCCGACACAGTCACCAACATGATTTCATCCCAATACTCACCCGTGAGAATGCCTGCGAAACGGCCTCAAATCTCTGTCCACGACCGAAATTGTTTCGCCAAATAAATTGTTTATACTGAATGAAAATTCCATTCTGATCGGAAAGAAGCCAAACACACAATTACAAGTACCCAATTTCGATGTCCAACCTGAAATTAGTATGAAATTTAAGCGTCATTTGATCCAAAATCTGCATGACTTTTAGTTTTACCACACTCGCCGGTGAAACAACGTAAACAATAATACAAACATTGGAAGTGCAGTTACGGAATTCCTGGTTCAAGAAGACCGTGCTTGGTGCAAAAGCTTGAGTGAGTGGACTCGAGGGTGTTCGAGTCCCGGTCCCAAACGAATCAGCCCGGGGGCGGGGGGGGGGCAGTGCCATTACAACGTGTACACCATTGCGCGTGTGAAAAAACGCGTAAAAAAGGGTTGTTTTCACGGTCGGACGATGTACGCGCGTACATCGAAAGGGTATCAAAATCGCCAAAATCGGGAAAAAAGGTATACTTTTAACAGAAGGCTTACTCTCAAATGGTATCTTTTCAGATTGAATACTTGTTTAGGGTAATCTGAATCGACTTTCAATTAAAGCGTGTTTAGGGTCTATTTTGAAAGTCCATTACACGCGCATGGTGTCACCTTGTAATGACACTGCCCCCCCCCCCCGGGGACAGTCAGTAGGCAAAACACATAGTTCGGGGGGGGGGGAAATGCACAATCTCCATTTAAAAAAGGGCGAGTTTCAGAGCGAGCAGTTCTCAGGGCATTAATATATGTGTGCATGTATCTAAAAAAGGGGGGAGAAAAATTTGGCTTTAAAAACAGCTTGATTTAAAAAATAATTATTTGCTTACGGTATTCTGAGATCTAACGATAAATTGCTGAGTGTATGGTTCAGTTTGCAAGTCTGGGGGCTGGGGATGCAAACCTCCCTACTCCCCCGCATAACCTCCAAGCTGAGGCAGAGGCAGAGGTGTTCTGTTGTCCCTGACAAGCAAAAGAAATTTGCACCCTTTGCCTACTTTCAACAGCTGATTTTCTCAACTTTAGTTCCACTTCCCCATGCCCAAACCAGCCCTCGCACTTGGTTTCTTAGGATTCTATAGAGTAGGATTACACTCAAACCACTGACCCCAGACTGAACTGCACAACACGCCACAATTAAAAAGGGTACAAAATTGGTGGAAGATTGGGGCTGCATCCAAGAAATTTTGTGCGAAAAATGAATCTCCCAAAGTCAAAAGTTCTTATGTATTTATATCCATCTCAAATTTACTTTGGTTAGGTACAGGAGATTGCCCTGAAATTGTTCCACCCGAGGTACAGGTTAAATATCACTTACCACATTGCGATTTGGCTGTTTGTCAGTACAGTTGTCTGATTGTTCATTACAGAATCTTGTCTGCAGCCAGACTTATCATTCTTACAGCAGAGAACTTTGAACCATGGGCGTTGCCTCAGGAATTCCCTTGAAATTGTAGAAAATCAGGATTTTGTCAGTGTAATGATTTTTTTACCTATTGGCCCCCCCCCCCCCCTTGACATTTTGCCATAGGATTTAACTCTGGCACCACCCCTATTTTGAGCCAACTTAACACTTTCTACATTTTATTTTTGTTTTGCATTTTAGTTTTGCTTTACTTTGCTTCATTTTATGATTCTTTTATTTCTTCTTCTATTTGCATGATAAAAACAAAGCATACATAAGTATAATTATGTACATATGAATAACACAGTGACATTGATATTTTGGCCAATTGGGTGGGGATGGGGAGGGGCAAAAGTAACAAAAATGTCACAAAACTTTTGGCACGCTCTGCACACAAAAATTGCAGTAAAATGAAAAATGTGTATGTTAAGTAGCATTTATATGTATAAGTTTAATATTTTGTAGTGCTTGCGATATTTTTTATGAATTGTTCAAGTTCTCAAAATTATTGGGGGAATATATTTGCCTCCCACTATTTTCAAAGGGAGACTGCCGCCTGCCCCTACCCCCCCCCCCAAAAAAAAAAAATAACACCTATGGAATAACATATTTGATTAAATTACAAACAAGAATTAAAGTTTAATTTATCTGATTTACATTTTATCAACATTGCCAAATGTTTCTGGAGAGTGTTCATGATTTCTGATATTATGCAACCCTCCAAAACAGAGGAAAATAAAACAAAAACACACACACACACGCAAACATGCATCAATAAAACCACGACATGTGGATGCACACAATAAATATACAGTACTGGCGAAAATGTGTTTTATTGCTTTACCTAGAAAAACAAAAGAAACATAAAATGATTGCACTTAGTTTATCATTTCTGTTTATGCATTCCTGAATTTGGTTGTCATCTCCCATCAAACACATATACCATAATAAGGAGTGACAAAACCGGAGTTTTCAGTCATCTTTACAGCAGCACCCTGAAATAACCATTATAACAGCATAAAAACATTGTCAAAAATGGAAAGTTTTCGTACACAGTCTTTGTTTACTGACTGCATCAAATTCATCATTCCCTTATTATTTTTTGCTCAATTAGTTTTTGTCAACATACTGTTGCTGCTATCAGCATCAATAGGTATACATATATGTACCATATGTTGGGAATTCCCCTTACAACATCAACACAAATGCAAGGGCAATGACATACTGTACATGTGTAATTGGGAGCACTTGAAAATGTCTCAAGAACCAAATGAGTTGAAACATATACCACTGTATACACTAATTGGCTGGTATATCTTGGCTGGAAAGATTTGTCTTAAATTTGTTGACATGCGGAGAAATTAAGCATAACACTAAATTACTGCATGGCCCTGATAGAAAATGAAGCCATACTCGTGAGCTGTACAACAAATTTGCCTTTGACAGACGAATACTGGCAGTAATCGTTGAAAAGAGAATAAACAACTGAACACAATATTTTCACAGCAGAATCCTTGAATAATTTACTTGATTGTAGAATAGTTTCATTCCAAATTGAGGACTGCTTCCAAGCATGCGATTTCCCTTTAAATGTACAACAATGTTGTTACTAATATTGATTAAATCTTTATTTAGCCCTCTCTGTGTAATAATGCACCATCACAGCCCACACCTCCTTTGAAATACATACAATAAAACTTGCAAAATTTAATTTGTCGTGAAAAATACAAGGTATTTTTTTGTGGGTAATAAATGACTGAGCACACATTTTTAGGTGCATTCACATTACAAATCTTCCCAAAGTTTTCTCATCCCAAAAGCTTTGCGGAGATTGGTTTAAATGTTCACAATGGCATAAAACTTCCAGAAGATTTCATTCTCGCAAAACTTTCAGAAGATTAAATTAATCCTCACAAAACTTCACAAAGATTTGGCCTCTATCATATAAACTTCTCAAAAAAGTAATACAACTCAACTTTGAGCATTGATGTCCCTCTCTGTATTAGAACATATTATTCTTGATACTGATATAGTTGAAAAGCCTGTTTATTTTGCTCCAAAACGATACCTCATTTGCTATAATTATGGATTCATGGAATGTGCAAGACAAACATGAAAAGCTGCCAAAATGCATTGTTATATCGTCACCAATTCAGTATTCCTTTGTATGAAGAGTGAAATGTGTTTAAAGGGGACCTTGAAAAACTTTCCAGAATCCTAATACAACTCATTCACAATGATAATTTCACAATTACCCACTTAAATCACATTTAATATTCAAAATGTAAAGACAACAGTTCACTTCATTAAAAAAAAACCATCACTCAACACAATCCACTCTCCATACAAATGAGCACTGAACTGGTGAAGATGGCAATGCATTTTGCAGCTTTTCACTTTTGACTTGGCCCATTCCATGAATCCATAATCATAGCAAATGATGTATCATTGTACAGGGAAATGAATAAACTTTTCAATGATACCAACATTATACAAATAATGACTGTGCGGAGGTCATTGCATCAAATTACCAGCCCGAGGTTGTCTTGAAAAGGATTATTTTTCCCGAGACGAAGTCGAGGGAAAAATGATCCTTTTCAAGACAAACGAGGGCTGGTAATTTGATGCAAAGACCGACATCACAGTCATTATTTGTTTTATTCAACGCTATGACACTTGTTGATGAAATTTTAATGAGAAAATATATATATTGTGTTGTTGCCTTTCGGCCCATTTCGCTTTGCGTGTTGGCATGCGCGTGCGCGTGATCGATGCGATGCAAAGCGTCCATGTCAATGACCGTGAGTGCGCGCGCGTAAATGGAATTTCGGTGCGCGGCTCTGCGTCAAATGAAGTACGCGCAGAAGAAAAACAAACACCCTGCGAATGCGTATACGCGTTGCCGGATTCCGTACGTAAGAGCATATTTCTTAAAAAAGTGTTAATTGGGACTTCCGAGGCATACCACGCCTGTGTACGGAACGGTCGTTTAACACGTTGTAACGACCGGTCGTTACACTGTTGTACACGACCAGTCGTTACACTCCTCACGGGCGGTGCTCAAAATAGAAAATGTCATGTGACAGACATTGGACTAATCAGGAATGCAAACAAACTTAACCAGTTGAATAATAAGTATTATAATATAATACCAAGAGAGATATCGACCCTGAAAGTTGAGTTGCCGAACTTTTTTTGAGAAGTTTATGTGTATCGGTGCAATCTTGTACTTGATTGTGCACACTATACACTGTATAAACAATGTGCTTCAGTCCCTTTACTTAAAATATACAATCGAACATGTATGTACAGATGACTCCACATAACTCAACGTCGAACAAGTCGATTTACCGCCTATGTCAAATATTTTTGACAGTCCCAATTTGCTCTGTGCTTTTTCAATGAGAAGTTTTTCTTGTAAATCGATTTTTTCAATCGAATTTCGCCTATCTAACATATTTTCAAGTCCCAAAAGGAGCAAACAAGTGTTAATTCATTCGCCTAGGTCTAAGTGGCCATAACTGTCATTCTTGATGGTCTTAATGGGTTGACCTTCTGATCTCTGCTTGTCAGCATGACCGTAAAGATGTCACAAATTTCCCATTCCCTCCCTGCCTTTCTCATTTTTCCTGTACATTAGTACAGTTTTGACACCCTCCAATTTCCTATACATGTTTCCTTCATCTCTAACATGGAATTGTATACAAAACAGTAAACTGAATATCGTCTAAGTTGACGTGATTTGTGTGGTCCCCAGTGATTTGACTTATGCGAAGTTTACTGTATTTGCTAATAATATTTTGTTGTCTGTTATGTTTGAGAAATTTGAAATAAAATGATCAATATATCATCCTAAAGATGCTGATTACACCTGAAATGTTGCAGGAAGTTTCTCCATGATTGAGAAATTTCCAACAAAAGTTGTTGTGGGAAGTCAGCATTCACATTACCAATCTTTGTGAAGATAGCTGGTAGTGTGAAAGCACTTTTTGAAGAAGCCTGATTGATAGTTCTATACTGATATTCCAAACAAGTGAAAATTTGCTTAAATGTATGTGCAAAGCAATGTAAGTGCCCCCACCCCAACCCCCCCCCCAAAAAAAAAACGAAATTTTTCTCAATTTCCTGCATTGACTAAATCCACATAGATGGCTGGTTTTAAAGATATAATACAGTATATCTCTTACTCCAAAAGTGAAAAGCACAACCATATATTTCAATAACATACATGTAAGAACTGTTATTTTTTTAGCACAGTGATACTATGCTTCACTCAATCACATAAAGATATGTTTGAAACATCAATACTGATTTGGATTAAAAGGCCCTCATGAAAATCAAGCTTGACAATAAACTTACAGTAGGAGATAAACAAAATTCCTCCCATAATTAATAATAAATAATAATAATAATAATAATAGTCCATTTCTTATATAGCGCATAATCACCGATTTTCTCAGTCTCAATGCGCTTGGATATTATTACCCTGGTCGCTGGGATCCAGTACTAACCTGCACAAAGATGTGCACCATTTCCACTCCCTGGGGAGTATTCCTAGCTGAGCTGCCAAGAAGGCGCATCAAGCCAGACAAACCAAGTCATTCTCACCCTACCAGGTACCCATTTATACTCCTGGGTCGAGAGCAGCAAAGCAGATTAAAAATGTCTTGCTGAAGGACATTAATGCCGGGCGGGTGATGGGCTCGAACTCGAGACCTCTAGATTATCAGGCACACGCCTTACCAATCTCGCCACAGCACCTCTGCTAATTACCAGGGATGTACCAGGGATGTAGTCGAGGCCGACTGTTCCGAGTCACGAGGCCGCTGGAAAAATATTATTCCCATAGACTTTGTACACGTGAGTCGGTCCGAGCCAAGGCCAAGGCCGGCAAAATCCAGCCTCGACTACATCCCTGATAATTACCTAAATATTTGCAAAGTTTATTTAAATATAATAGATGTATTATCTTTGTTAACCTTGTTTATCAACTCGATTGTATAGACAGATTTTTCTTTTTCAGAACAAAGTGATACAAAGTCATAACCTGCATTTACATGTAGTACACAAACATGCACTTTAGTACATCAGTACGAGAAGTACTGAAACAATCAACAAATAAAACATATTGTATTTTTTGGCCTTCCAGGAGGCACTTTTCATAACCCAACACATCTCAAGCAAATGAGCTAGTAATGCAACAATTTAAAGCATTCTCAGCTCAAAATCAAGTACAAAAAAAATTGAATTGTGATAGTGATATACTTTAACCCGTTGGCTACGGGGAACCGGATGTGCCCTGTGTTAACTCTATGGGATTTTCAGAATCTCGGAGGCAACGGGTTAATGTAAAAGGACATGATAAATATTCATCATCACCATTACACAAGACACTTCTTAAAGACTTTTAATTCTTTATATCTTCCAAATTAATCATGTAACATTCAAGCATCTTGAACATGTCTTATTCCACATTCTTGCTAATTTTTGTCACATTTCCCTTTTCCTGCTCCCTCTCTGTCTTATAACATCTGTTGATTAAAACCAAATATATTAACTCATATACTGTGTGATATTTCATATCTACAAATGGGTACATCCCTTTTTAGCCTTGTTACATGTAAATCATCTTTTAAGAACAGTTTTGATGTAGGCACAGTTCAGAACAACAGTTTACAGAAAGACAGAATTTAAGTTCTTTGGCAAATTGAAAATATGAAATTAACATAATGAATAATTATCAGTGTTTATATAGAATAATACACTAATCCATGTGTTACTCCATACATGTACATGGTGTGTATGATTTTGTATTTATTACCAAAGTCATTGTGTATTCTTCTCGTATATGAATTACACTAGTCTATGATATACTGTAAGACATAATACTTACTAATGATATGAAATGTCACATACATGTAAGTTATTGAATAAATCAAACATGTGGGAGCATCGGTTTGACTATGTCACCAAACTTCACCCAGAATTTCCCGAGTACTATACACACCTTAGATGTGACATTGACGTGATAACCTGCATTCCAAACATTTCAACCAGAACAACATCATTACCAATCTCCAATATTAACAAAGTAGGAATGTACGGTAAGATACCTGTAAAATGCATGATGCTGAATGTACCCTTTAATACATACTAGAATCACATTTTGTTTGCTCTTTGATTTTGTTTCTTTATTTTTGATTGATGATCAGACCTCAAATCAAAATTAACTCTCAAAATATTAAATGCATCTCATCAATGAGTTTCACATTCCTGTAAATAACAGCGGCCAGAGGTCGCAGGTCACACTGATGTCTACTGGTTCAAAAACTAAGTGGGTTAACATCCTCAATCATTATGTGACTGCATTTATTTGAAATAATTAAAATTCATCACTTGATATAAAGCCTTCTGTCTCTTGCCATCACAAGAATTGATACAATCATAGTGAATAGAAATGTAATGCTACCAAAATACAACAAATTCCATTTCATGTTCCAATTTCCAATCAATGTACTTTTTCCAATGAATAATATATAAAAAAAGATGACCACACTGTTTTCTCCATTTTAAAACAAACAACAGCCCATCATATATTACCTCCAATGTCAGCATTATCAGAAATTAACATGTCTTAAAGACGAATATTACGAACACACAATAACAGACAAGATGATTTTTTTTCTGTTGCATGCAACATCTAGTATAATGAATTATCAAAAAATTATTCTTTTGTATGATCAACACAAACTCAAAATTAAGAGGTCAAGTCCAAGTATGATAGCCAAGCAAGAGTAGCATGAGTTTGGTATCCAGGTCAGTGATTGTTAAAAACTTATGTGATGCATACAGCAGTTTTTTTTTGTGTGTGATTATACTGTCAATCATACTGAATGCTCTGGCGACAATTATTTCATGCACTAACCCTGACCTCAACCCTAACCCTAACCCCAAACTCTAACCCTAACCGTATTCTGAATTGGAAACCCAATAGCAACCCTAACTTTTTGTCTTCTGAGATATTATTACCGGAGCAACTGTTGCTGGAGCAAATGTTGGATCACCACTGAAACGCATACATTGTATTAAAATCACACTAAGCCGGCTAGCAGATGGCTTAAACTGTTGTTTAATTAATGCAGATGTTTTATGGTTCCACAAGGTAACAGGTTCAAAATGTACAGACATTGCTTTGCACTTTGGTCAAAATATTGTAATTATGGGGTTGAAATGTTGTTAAAACAACCAACCGACTTGCTAATTATCTCTTTTCATTTTCTTTTTAGTCCACTAGTTCCTGCGAGAAAAAAACCCACTATATGCCATCTTACAAACTTCCAAACTGGAACGATACAAAACCATTCAAATATCTGCATATATCTTTGTGATATTTGTAATCACAATCAAAGTAGTGCAAGAGATGAAAACAAGAAATTGGTACTACATAGATATCTAATAACACCTGAACTGTAACTCTGAATAATTCTACCATTATGTTAGAAAAAATATTTGGCTTGATAGATATATGGCACATCTGGTAGAAACCATTATACAAGTTCATTTAATAATGTGAAATACAGATTATAACAATTTATGTAAAATTTATGAATTCATATATGTGTTCATCAACTTGCATGTTAATTTATTTACTTTTGATTATTTTAATTCAATATCTCTAATTACTGTTTTTTTTTTGTGCTTGTATCAAATTGATGGTGAGAATTAGTTTTATCAGTAGTTTTATTTGCTATTACTTTTAAGTCCTGTTGTATTCATTTATTCAGAGCAGATACATTGTTTTCTTTTCTTTTATGTCATTTACTTTCCCGCTGTTGCATATGCTAAGGCAGTAGTGCAATTTACAAAATTCAACATCTTAAAATGTTCTTTTTTTTCAAAGTCAGTAAATACACCATCAAAAAAATAGCATTTTCTTAGGATCTTTCAGATCATTTCTGAGCCAATATTGGCTAGCAAAAGTATGAACTTGAAGATCACAAACATGTTAACTATTTTTCATTTAAATGTTCTTTGTCAAAATTACAACAAACTGTTATAAAGATGCTAAATGAAATGTTGAATGAAACACGGATTAAAGGGGAGTTTTTCCTTTTTTTTTATATTGGATGAAAGTAAGCATTGCGTGCATATATCAACTATATATCTTTGAAACATTCTGCTTAGAAAATACCTATTGGATAAAGTCATATCTATGTAGTTCATACTTGCTTGCTTTTTACTTTTTATCAGATTGTCAGAAAATAGAAAATGCATTCATACAAGGTATGAGCTCATACTAAAACACACATCAAAACAGTATAATTTACATACATTTTAATCGTGTTTCACACAATCCAACACTAAATGTACACACACACAAATGTGGCAGTTTACTTGCCCATATTTAAAATCTATTTGTCCTGATAAATTGTTTTACTGGTGGTAGTGAGTGTACAATGTCCTTTATTCAAGGTATTGTTAATAATTGGTACAGTAAATCAAATTTTGTATAAAACAAGATATGTGTAATATTTGTCTTTCCTGCACTTCTAATTAGGCTGTCCCAATTCCTTCAAGCTTATGATGGTTATAGAGTGCTTAAGTAGACCATTAAAGGTAACGTTATCAACAAAATAAAAAAGAAATGCATAAGTTGGGTTTTAAAAAGTCAAAATATCATGACAACCAACTTTAGTAAAAGTAGAAAAATTCATGGCAATCTAAGACCATTTTTGTAAGGAATAATAATATAAAAGTTCTTGGTATCTCTAATGTGAGAGTGTTGGTTTTCAGAAAGAAGTGGAAATACTGATGAAATATCCATGCATGAACACAAACTGCCTAACACAGTGAGATCATAAAACATCAAAGTTATTATTTTCTTTTAAATGTTTATTTGATAGGATATTAAACAGTGACAGTGAGATATTTCTAATTTGTGACACCAACGAGTTGGAAAAATTCCACTAAATTCAAATTTTAACAAATATTATATAATCTTCATGATTGACGACATCAAATTTCTACCACAACCAATGTACCACTTACCCACTAGGCTCTCTGTCCATGCAGATCTGTGATGAAGTCCAGACCAGAATACCACAAACCAAACCCAAGACCAAAACCACACATATATGAAGCTTCCATTTGTTTTGCATTATGTCTTGGGTCTCAAGACCAGGACCAAAACTGAGAAAAAAAGGGTCCTAAGACCAGATTTGACTACAACAAGGTTCCTGGAATTTCATAGAAACAGAATTTTCTGATATTTCCCTCATTTGAGAGACTTTTATCAAATTCCCTGACTTTACCCTGACTGGAAAAGGGGAAGTTATTATCCATGTTTTCCTAATTTCCAGGTTGTCTGAGAACCCTGTACAATGCTGATGCAGACACTACACTTGAAATAAATACTGATGTGGTCAATATACAAGAACACAGTCACAGTCAGAACAAAGCTGTCGTCAGTCATCGAGCAAGAGAGCAAACTTGTTACTAGTGGCAAGCGTATTTCCCCTGTCGTCATCATCATCATCATCATCGTCATCATTCTCGTCACCGTGGTCGACGGAGTGGTGGTTGCCTCTCCTATGGCGCATCCGCCTCCTGGTGTCCGTCTCCCTGTCGACATCGTTGCTCTCAACGTCGGCGTCGCTGTCCTCCCCGCTGCTGGTGAACTGGTCCGACAGGTCCAGGTCTTCCTCCTTGTCCCCGTCGCTGTCCTGGACCAGTCGGTGCTGGTCCTGGAGCCGGGCTATCTCCTGGGTCTCGGGATGCTGCTCCCAGAACTCTGAAAAGGGTAGGAGGGGGTAGAAATCAGGTTATCTCATTTATATATTAAAGGCACAGGCTAACATTGTGGAGCTTCAAATTTAAAAATTGTCAAACTTTGCTATCTGAGCTACATAGTAGTATTTGAATGGACAAATAAACACCTTAGAATACAAAAGTTTGGAAAGTTATGCTGCCACTGGCAAGATATGAATGAATAAACAATAAGTACTTGGGCCGAGTACAAAATAGCCTAGATCTACACACAGTAAGTCTATGGGAGGAAATGGGAAGGTGAATACGGTCAACTAACAATTTTCACTTTTTTAAAGCACTAAACAATAAACAAAACAATTTTGAAATACAATTTTTTAAGTGCTTCATTTTTAGACCTTATCAAAGACACTTGAAGCATGGAGGATTATGAAACTCACATTTTCTTAAAACTGTGGTCAATGTTAGCCTGTGGCTTTAATACAGAATGCAGTCAAACCTGTCTAAACAGCCACCTTTCTAAAGCATCCAACCTGTATGTAGTGGCCACTGAAGTGATTTCACCACAGACAATTTATGTGTTTAAAAACCTGTCTGTATCAACTACCTGTATATTAAAGGCATCGTATAACAATATTTCCATTTTAAAAATGTGAGCTATACATGATTCCCCATGCTACTAATGTCTGTGATAAGGTCTAAAAATAAAGCCCTGAAAAAATTACAGTTCAAAATGATTATCAAGTGCTTAAAAAAAATAAAAATCATAGAGAGACCATTCCAGTTTTCCCCCATAGACTGCTGTGTTGCAGAATTCCCATCGACTGAGAATAAATCATGTGCCAATTTTTATCCTTATATATTTTACAAGTGACAGCATATACTCTGAACATTTGTGTTCTAGGGTGATTATTTGTCCATTCAAACCCCGTCAAATATGTCAGATAGCAAAGTTTGACAAATTTTAAACAGGTTTTCCACAATGTTATATAGTGTCTTTAAGACCATATTTTGTTTCCATTGGTTGGCCAATATGTACAGGTTTTGCTGTATATGTTTAGTCCATTTATCATATGCATAACTGGAGGGTGGGGGAGGGGTGCATACATAATTGCAAATTAAGGGGAGGGAAGGATGGCCTGTAAAATCATTGCCCCCCCCCCCCCCACTCCCCCATACAC
>JZLH01S0021651.1:20021-30783 GCA_001188425.1 Eucidaris tribuloides | reverse complement strand
GTATTCACACAATAAAAGTAAAGCTATTGATAAGGGGTTATAATATCGGTAAGGGTAAGTGATTAACAGACCGGACGAGATAAAAATTAAGAATAAGTTATCACTTGTTATAAACGCATGGTTAGTAACTGTTAATCGTATTGTGTAAGAGTGATATCATACGTGTATTATAAATCCCTTTTGTTTTGTCATATCAGTATACTGTATAGTGAATGAAGTAGTAATGTTTGTATGAAGATACGATGGTTTATTTAAATGAATAAAGTAAAGGCAGTCCGTCCAACGATATCAAGAACTAAACAACTCTCTTTTGCCTCCTGTTTTACAGACTCGACTTTGTGTCACCATCTTTAAACATCTATCTCTGTAATTCCAACCACACACGGGTTACATTCATATCTCTAATTTCCTACAAATAACCACTAAATAATTCAACTTCTGGCTAAAACACCAGTGTAGGCAAATAACAAAAGAATGAATTCCTTTTTTTTCTAAAAAGTATTTAAACACAATCGAGTGTTTTCTGAAAATTGATAAACATCGTTTTTACCAAAATATGCTATGTATGCATGTGTAGAAAGCCGTTTCCATGCGTTCAGTGGGGCTATTATTCGGTTCATTGTAGCAATGAATATCTTCACCGTTCTGTTTATAGATATTTATTTTCTTAACTGTCGAGTTACTGTAGTATTTACAAAAACATTCACAAAGTCTCCAAGATTTAAAATATCCATTTCAAGTAAAAAGAATACCTAATTTCCTGAAGCATAAACGGGAAATTTTTCCAAACCATGTTTCAGTATAAATGTTTCTTTTTGCCTTTTTGGTTGTGCTTTTTTTTTGTCTGTGTAATTATTTAGGGGATTAATGATTCTTTTGTCAGTTTTCTCCATTAAAATAAATCATTGCAAAATTATAGTAAAGTGTGCTGTATACCGTCAAATTGTAACCTATACAAACTCAATTTTTTGATATAGTTTGCAGGGTATTTTATAAAACAAACATTTTTATTCTGAACCCCACTAACACAACAAAAAACTATGGTGCTAAATTTATCACCCAGGTGTTGGCTGACATGAATATATAAACACTTGGTGTTAAGGGTGATGGGTTTCGCGTTTGGACTTATTATTTGATGTCTAAATAACACTCATGGTGTAGAAATTGAATACCACATCTGGTATATACACTAGGCAGTCCACGGCGTGTTAAATTTAACATCCCCAGTTTGTTTGTGTTTGTTTGTTTGTTTTGTTTTGCAGAGAACCAAGCATTCCCGGTGTCATCTATGGGTCAACGTAGAATTTTTCGTTTTTTAACCGTGATGCAACTCGATGTGATCGAATATGAAATTTATCACAGAACGCAAGTGCTAGCATCATAGGCATAAGAAAGGGGAGGGGTTGGGGTGTTTTTTGTGCTTGTTGGATCGATTTGCATCCCCAAATAGTTTTTTACAGGACTTGATGACTTTGTTATGGGGAAGGAGCTTGTCGGAGACTTTATGACCCCCCCCCCCCCAGTCTTTACAGGAAAGTCTTGGGTATGCAGACTAGGATATACAATTATCAAGTTTAGATAAATGATAGAATGCATGCTTGCAAACTCTTGATAATATATTCTTGAATTAGATATGTTATCTATTAGTCACAGACCCCACATAACCTCCTACACTGAAATGTCGATATATGTCACCATGTACCTATAAAATGAAGGTTTGTTGTACATCTTTTACATGACCTGTAGTGACCCAATTGCCATGAGCAAATAAGAAATAAGTTTCATATTATCCGTGGTAATTATATAATTTGAATAAACAGACATTTACAAAAGCATGGCTACAGCAATTATATTTTACTTCACAAGTTGATTTTCCGGTTCCATGATATATGCTCCGGCGACAAATGCTCCGACGACAATTGCTCCGAAAATTGCGACAAATGCTCCGCGGCATTTGCTCCGAGACAAATGCTCCGGCGACATATGCTCCATCGACAAATGCTCCGGCGAGATTTGCTCCGACGACAAATGGTCCGGCGACATTTGCTCCGGCGACATTTGCTCCGACGATATTTGCTCCGACGACAAATGTTCCGGCGACATTTGCTCCGGCGACAATTGCTCCGAAGGTGCGACAAATGTTCCGGCGACAAATGCTCCGGCGACATTTGCTCGGCCGGCGAAAATGCTCGAAGGTGCGACAAATCTGCCGGCGACAATTTGCTCCGGCGACATTGCGTCCGACGACATTTGCTCCGGCGACAATTGCTCGCGGCAATATTTTCCATCCGAGCGACATTGCTCCGACAACATTGTGCTCCGCGACAATAGTTCCTACGGTGGCGACAAATGCTTAGGCGACATTTGCTCCGGCGACAATGCTCCAGCGAACATTTGCTGGGGATCAATCCTAAGATGTGGACAAATGCTTAGCGTGACATTGCTCCGGCCGACATTTGCTGGGGCGACAATTTCTCCCGGCGACAATAGTTGCCTAAAAAGGTTGGCGACCAAATGCTCTCAGGCCAACAACGAAAAATTTCACTTAGATTGCATTATTTTTAATTAAAAAAAAAAATACCCAATTAAAAAAAATACCCAGTTATTCACGCGGATTGCCTCAAGTTAATTCGGCGAAAATGCAAAAAATCCTGGTGTGGCGAGGGGGACGCCCCCTCCCCCCATCCAACGCTTCCGCGCCCATCAATTGCGTTTTCCCCATCGATTGTAGATAATAAAAAAGATCCCCCCCCCCCACTCACGGAAAAAAAATCCTACGTAAGGCCTAATCTGTTTAGTATGTAGTAATTTTGTAATATATTTCGCCGAGAAAGAAGCATAATTTTTACTTCAAGTCTGAAACGGAATTAAATAGTGTGATGAGAATAACTTTTTTTATTGGATCAAAATCAGCAAAGCAATTACAGAATAACACAGTAACCTTTTGCATAACACAGAACAAGTAATTGCGAACGAGGAAAACAAAAGGCTTTAAATACTGAAATAAGTTTCTACCTTTCTGAAGTATAAAGGGTTACCTGTTTTTATAGGATATGACAAGAACTTTTTATTCATCAGGCCCAAATGTACTTTAAAGTTAATGAGAATAACCTTGGAATTTAGATTTTTAGAATGACAGTGTAATGGGGGATAAAACATGCAAATGTTAATTGGTTACTCAATATTCGCTTTTCAAAGCAATTAACAGTTTAGTGTCAAATTTTTTACTGGGCTTCATTTTGAGAATATTAGCAATGACACCAATAGCAGGCAGAATACCATATAGCTGAGATTTTTTTAAACTGGAACACTTTAATAATTGCTTTAACGCTTAAGAAAAATAATATAGCTCTATGCACGAATTGAGGCAATGCCCGAAACAAAGCTTGTAGCAGAACTTTGAACTCCAGCACAATAACAAAGAGTATTGTGTGAAGACAATATGGCACTAGCGTAGCCAAAAGGGGGGGGGCGTGCGGTGGGGGCAGGGGGGGCAGTTGCCGCGCGCCCAATATATGGCTTTTCGGGATTTTGTCGGTACAACAAGGACTCCGTCGTAACATGCGGACCGACAAAAATAATTTATACCGACGGAATATCTTATAAAACGACAAAATATTGAAAGAAATTACCATTTTTTCAATGTATAAAATCATGATTTTTGTTTTTTCAGAGCTCGTCGCTCCGCTCCCGCCTCGCTCGCATATATGATTTTCTTCATGTCAGGGTGTTTTCGGTAACCAGGCAAACCGCCTTGCAATGAATACAATGATGATGACATTTGGAACATAAGCGGTATTAGTAGCAGTCAACTTGAGTCAAGTGTGATACACAGACAGTCACCGTTCCAAATTCAACCCGACCCGATACAAATCATGTGTAACGAACAAAATGTTTAACAGGCCTAACAACAGTTAAAACTGTTGAAAGATTCAAAATTCGCAACAACTGTACCAATTTAGAAACAAATCTGGGAAAAAAGAATATGAAAACCTATTGATACCGGGCACACTAGCTTCACCATGTGAAAGATGGATGAAATAATTTTGCGCCATTCGAACGGCCCGTTCTGCGTGAACCAGCCAAAATCACAAGCCACAAATTGGCCTTTAATTTGCCCACACGTTATCTATTCTCATAGACTGTCGAAAAATCTTCCTTCCAAGCAAATGTTGAATAACAACAATTTGTTGCCATGATTATACTTGTGTGTTCCTATTAATATACAAGTACGCCTGAAGTGCTGATTATAAATAATATCAGAACATCAGAAGGCTTTGTTACGATTGTAGGAATATCATAACTTTCAACTTTCGTTTGACTTGAAAATCTATTGATCGTCTGAAACGTCGTCCGCTTCGCTCACATCGCGCATACATTACCAGTATTAGTAGGAAAGAAGCCCATATTCGTCCTAAGAAAAAACTTTTAAAACGTTTGAAAAACGTTTCTTCGACGAAACGCATCGACCTTTTCTAGAAAACGCAGCCAGAGAAAACCGTTTATTCCTGACGTTTTCGTGTTTGCACTTGAATTACTGATCTTAATAGTTCGTAGTCAAGTAAGCGGATCCTACAAGGGTGGGCGTAGGGTTTAACCCCCCCCCCCTTGGGCTGACCAAGTGAAGAAGTTGTGTGAGTCTTCATTTATGTTAGTAACTCGTCAGGAAAAACCAAAAACGTATGTACAAAATGTGTTTAAAAACAAGTGGCAAAACAGAATACATTCTCATAGCACAATATCTCAAATTTTTGGCCGAACCAGGCCTTCGCAGCGCAAACAGTATACAGTTTTTGTAAATTTGGAGCCTCTTCGCGGTGTAAACATACCATTTTTTTAAATTTTCACGTGGCAGCTTTGCACGCAAACATACACAATTCCTAAAATTTTTCCGGCGCGCTTACGCGCGCAAACTTAACTATAATTCGAAATTTATCGGCGGCCTTCGCGCGGCAAACATCGCATTTTTTATTTTCCCCCATCACCATTGCGTGACAAAAAACCCTTTACCAAAAACGCTAGTCCGGCCGCCTGTGTATTAATGTATCTCACTAATTATCGTAAAATTATTTAACTGTATCATTACACCCAACATGATAATATGTCGGTAACGATGGAGTTTGTCGGTACATTTCGGGTGCTTGCCCGCCCCAAGTGGCAGAAAAGCTGGCACCGTATCGAATTGATGGGGCAAATGTGGCCAGGATTGGAAAAATGGTATTAACGTGGACACAGGATTACAAGTATGGCAATATTCAGTTATGAGGAGTAACGGACTAACGCAGACCAAAAAGAATGCTACAAACAATAGAAAGGGAGAGCGAAAGGAGGTAAAATAACACACGAAGCAGTTACCTGGTGCTGAAACTAAGAATTACATTTTAAGCAATAGCCAATCATCAATCCATGAAATTACCATTTAACCTGTTCTTGCAACATACGGTGACTCATGATTATCTGTAATGCCAACTTTTCAAGAAAAGTGCCCAGAGACTTGGATTAGATGACTAAGCACATCGATCTGAGCATAGAATGCGATATGTGAGAGAGGGGTAAATTACAGGTTTCTCCAGTCAAGATTTTGTATTGTTTTGCGAATTGACAAAAAAGTCACCCGGAAGCATTATGTCGCCGGAGTAATTGTCAGACCGGAGCGATTGTCGCACCCTAGAAATTGTCTCAATGTTGGAACAAATTCCATCGGATCTTATTGTCTTTGGAGGCAATAATTGTAACTGGATCAATTATCGAACCAATTTGGAGCATAATTTATAAAAAGGGCATGTGCGTCTGAGCAATTGTCACAGCCCTTAAATAGCAATATGTCGAGAGCAATTGTCCGCCGTAGCAATGTTGTCGTACCTTGATTAAATGTCGTCGGAGGAAATGTCCGTGTCGAAACAATTTTGCACATATCGGACAAAATGGTCGCCGAGCATTGTCGCCCTACAAGCACAGGGATGTCGCGCTGAGGCATTTGTCGCACCTTAGGAACCTATTGTCGCCGGAGCAAAGTGGCCCGGAGCATGTTGTCGCCGTAGCATTTGTTGTCGCCGGCACAATGTCGCCGGAGCATATTTGTCGCACCTATAGGAAAATTGTCGCCGGACATTTGTCCACCGGGAGCATTTGTCGTCGCGGAGCAAAATGTCGCGCGGAGCATTTGTCGCACCTTAGGAGCAAATTGTCAGGCGAGCATTTGTCGCATTAGGAGGCAAAGTTTTTTTTGTCGCCGCGAGCAAATGTTCGCCGGAGCATTGTCGTCGGAGCAAAATATCTTCGGAGCAAATGTCGCCGCCGGAGGCTATAATGTCGCCGAGCATTTGTCGTCGCGAAGCAAAAGTACGGACGCGGAGCATTTGTCGACGGAGCAAATGTCGCCGGAGCATTTGTTGTCGGAGCAAATGTCGCGGAGGCATTTGTCGCATTTTCGGAGGCAATTGTCGTTCGAGCATTTGTCGCCGGAGGCAATTCGTTCACCGTGATTTTCCGTCCATATTAGGAGAGTTCATGATTATTGTCTCTGCTTTTGTTGTGTTGTGGGCTATTAATATTGGTTCATATAGGTTTGCCACTGAAATGATTAGGCTTTACTTGAAATGTTATCACTTTTCTTCAGATGTTATTGAAAAGTCATTTCGAGAAGGGTTGGTAACGCGATCATTCTTTACTCAGAATTCCATACATTCAGTGAGTGTAGGTCGTCTAACGGTAGAATGTAGATAGATTCCGTCACACCATGACCAACTCAGCTGGGAGACAGAGCTCAGGTCAGTTGAATGCAGGAGCCAGCTTCTGTACGGAATGCCTGTATATGTTCACCACAGTCTCGAGAGGGCTGCACGCGTGACGGTGAATATTTCATGATTGATGTCTGACCGCTCTTGCCCTTCAAGGCGACATAAATCATTACGTCCCTGATCACACGTCGAGAATGGAGCAGCGGTCTACCTGACCTGGTATTCTACAAACCTCCTGCGCCACCCCTAGTGATAATCTGAACGGCATCGCGGATACGCCGTCTCACACTGAGTGATCGCAATGTGACCTGTCTTCATCAACGGATATGAACCACGGCAGGCGAGACCCGTTTTGAATGCTCCTGATGGGGGACACCCGATGGCTGAACACCTCGATAGTCTTGAATTCTACATAACCCACGTAGAATGTGATTATTGGCGTCCACACATAGGCGGCAGCGCACTTGGTGTTTGCCTCGTGGTAAATGAGCGTAGACAGCTGATGACCAATCAGTAGTCATGATACTTATACTCCCATCCGTACTACATACACCATGTTACCATCTACAATCATCTCACCCCATAGACGGCGTATTTTTAAAACGTCATCTGCGATCCTTGTGCCGCTCGCTTGCCATCGATAACTAGATTATGATCCATCCTACTCTGCCGTATCCTACAGGCCACCACTTCTAATATCACTCAGTGCTATACAATGCATTCATCTTTCGACGACCGCTTTATCTCAGTGGTAAAGGGATGGTGTCACTGTGCTGGGCCATCCCGCAGTCCTGCTCAATATGTCCTAAACGTCACGCCGGGGGTAGATGGAAAATGAATATTCTAGCATGTTAATTGTGTAAGGGCCCCGTCCTTCAAAGATGCATCGTGTATTTGTCTGTTTGTTTGATGGCGATTCATACTCACTCCGATCCTGAAGAAGGTTTTTTACCCAGTATTTCCGACGATCCCTGGGGGTACTGATTGTAATCATGGGCGGGCCCCTGGTGGGGAGGCTTCGCATGGTCAAGTTTTGTCGACAATTTCCCCATAATTCATCATCCATAGGGGTCTCCATTGATTTACTCTTAGCCAAAAGTGTATCCTTTCAGCGGAAACCAATTTAACTCCATAAATTCGCCAGCTTACTTTGTTCATGCTCTCTTTTCATTGCCGAAGAGAATCTTGATGTTTTCGCCTTAGTATCCGGTGATTATTTGAATTGTCTGTTGTATTTCCTTCATCGAGTTTGTTCCTCAATTGTTCCTTCAACTGTTTCTTGGAGATTCTTCTGTCCAAATTGCTCGCGTTGGGGTCGCTTCAATGTACTGTTGCGAAGCTCATGACCTTCTGTGAAATTTTGTATAGCATTCAATACATGCTAGATTGTTAGCTTACCAATCTCTACTACAGAAGAAGGTGGCAAGCGACGTCTGGATGGTTACTGCAGTTAGGGTTGGTTACGTACACTATGCATCGCCAATGAATCTAACAACAACAGCAAAAAAAAATATATGTATATATAATTATATGCAACTTTACAATATATAACGTTACATTTCAACAATTATTGACTTCAAACTACAGGAATATATGTTGGCAGAATGCAAAAGAGTGTACACTGATTCCTACATTTCCACAAACGAATGAAAAGCTAGGGTTATAAGATACGATATCTACTTTAAAATACTTATTGAAACAACAACCTGAGATTATTTTCCTCTTCAATTATGTTTATCATAGGGCCTCTAATTTGTTTATAAACAAAAAATATTGATTAGTGTTAGGTGGCTATTATCATCCTTGTATTCCCATTTTTTCCACTATTTTCACCCAATAGACGAAATGTTTTTGCATGATGACATAGATTTAATGAACTTCATCGGTTAACTTTTTTTTGACGGGCATCTGAATAAAAGATAGTGGGATTTTTTGTTTGGCAATCTTAATATCGGATGACGGATGCAATTCCAGTAAATTAGCAAGTGTGTAAGGTTTTTTTAAATCTAATTACACTGTTGATATTGTCGCAACTAAACCTCCGTATATATTTTTATCATGTCATCTCCTGTCAATCATAAACAGTTTAGTTTTTAAAGCCAGAAGTTACTTTATTAACATTCCCGTACCTTCTTGGTGATTTCCGGTACAAGGTGCTGCCCGGCCGATTCTCTCAAGGCCGTGGCTAGACTACGCGAACTGTCCGGAAGCAAGTTCGTTGTTTCTCAAATTATTAAACATGGCAGTCATAGCCCCGGCTATGTTTCCAATGTGATTATGTTTTACGCTGGCTAACCTGGCTTTACTGATATGAAGTGCGCAAGCCAAGATCTCTGGTAATCATTTGTCCCAGTTTGATGCTAGTTGGACAGCTCCAAGTGCAGACAGTGTGGTATCCATTCTGGCAGTGCAATGGATAATGAATAAAGATAAAATACATGCATGGTCGATTCACACAAAATTCACATTAAAAACACAAAAAAACTGTGGCGTTAATTTATAGAAAGGATTGCAGGTCTACTGTTGTATTTAATTACGCATCTGATGTTATAAAACATACATCAACTTTATTATGCATGTATCCCTTACCATTTCCAACAATTATTGACTTCAAGCTGCAGGCGAATGTGGTCAATGCAAGAAAGTACACTGATTTTTTACATGTTGAAAAAACAAAGGTTAATGTTAAGAATAGTAACTCCTGCTCATACTGCTCTACTCCACTTGTCTATAGCAAATATCTTTTCTTATAACATTTTTAAACTAGAACTTCCCTCTCACACCTTCAAATATGTTCAGGTGGACGTTTTATTTGTCAACTTAAAATATAACTTTGTTTTTCATACTCCACTCTTGTCACCATAAACCGAATTTTTGGAACTAATGTACAGTTTTGGCACAAGTTTTTGGTTTAATTCGATTGTTTTTATTTCGTATTCCAAAACCAGCACATAAAATATACAAAATATACTAAATACATTATGATAATACAATATATAATATATTATAAAATATCATTCAGAAATGAACAATCATGTAATACGACTAGATATACTACACATGAGTGTCATAATTGACATTGAGGGGGGCTATAAGAAGCCGATACCTGTCCAGAGCTTGTAGCCGCCCCCCCCCCCTTGCGTTATTAGGGCGAACTGGTTGAAGTATTAAATTGTGGTAATAATAGTACGCGAGGTGTAATAATGAATACAAAATGGACGAATAAAGGCAGGTAGGCAGTGCAATTACATAAACATATGAATACTTACATTTCAGCTGATAAACTTGCCAAATGACTCAGCAATGGAAGGAATCACAGAAAAGCGAAAAGATAAATTAATGCGATATCGTTGGAAAACTCGGATACACTCAGTCAAATGACAGTTGTTAAAAAGTGGTAAGCTGCCCACCGTTAGTTCACAGCAGGCAACAACGAGTGATAATGAACCAATGAACTACTGAAAATGGTGTGGGCGCAGTGCACAAGGTATGTACCGTATTATCGGCACCGCCCACTGAAAAGGATCAAGGTTATCAATTTATAGTCATGTTTTTATTAACGCATATCGACACGTAGACGCTTAATCAAACAATACCATAAAGTGGAAATGACTTGAAATCTAAGCTTATTCTCCGTCAGCAGTTCCGTCAGTGTAATCAGATTTGTATCATCATATCGTTGAGTGTACTACAAAGTGGTGCACTTTTATACAAACTTATACCGACAGTCTTATCGCTGTAGTTGAACTCCTCAGCAAGTGTGAGAACTGTCACCGTGCCGCCTAATAAAAACAATTTGAAATGTAGGAGTTTGAAGACTTTTGCGAGAACAGAGATCAAAATAAAATCCCCATTTTCATTGATTGTGCTTATAACATGATTATGTGTGTCTCGATCTTGTCATTACTGAATTAAAAATAGTAGAGAAAAATAAACAAAATGGACTAAAGTTGAGATAAGATCCTCTCCGCAGACACACTTTCACATCATGTTGTGTTTTTTTTTTTTTTTTGGGGGGGGGG
>JZLH01S0021651.1:2022-13304 GCA_001188425.1 Eucidaris tribuloides | reverse complement strand
CATTTTTCGCTCAAGCCCGTTCCAGAGCCCCCGATTTTCGATTTCGGTGTGGCACATAGGTATCACTTTGTAAAGGCCTACTGCAAATATGAAGCTTGGTGGTTTGTCGGTCTCCTGCATACTTTTTGTTTACAAGTACATATTATTTATATTAAATTTGTTATTCATGTTGTAAAATTAAGAATTATATTGCCTTGGATTTGATAATATTCGTATAGTATTATGATACGTAATGTTATGTTTTGTTTTATCATGTTATTTTGTTTGTGATTATTGCACAGGAAAAAAACAGAAATAAACAAATAAAAATATAAAATAAAATAAAGCGAATGCCACATGTGGAAGCCTTTATTGGGGGTTGGTGTACATGCATTATCATTGCACTCTGACTTTTCTTCACAAACGCATAATTTTGCATATCTAAATACCAATCGTGACTTAATTTGAAACAAGTGAACCCGCGACGTTCGTGCGATTGACGCAAGTAATCGCACGATTAACTACCATTTATCGTAAGTGATCGCACGATTACCTGCTACTAGTCGCAGCTATTCGCACGTTTGTATGCCATTAGCCGTAGGTAATCGCACAATTGCCCACCACTTGCCGCAGGTGATCGCACGACTGGTAGCGACTTGTCTCAGGTGAACGTGCCACTAGTTGTGCAATTAGTGGCAGGTATTCGTGCGATAATCTACGGCAAGTGGCAAACACGTCGCACATGTGTGACCATACAGCACAAATCGTGCGAGTTACATGCGATCTGGCTGCGGAGGCCCTTGTCGTGCGATTCATTTGATCGCAGGTAGTCGCAACTGCTAGTGTGACCAGGGCCTTACCGGCTCTATTTTGAATTCCTCAGCAAGTAGATAGTTATGAATTCGGATGGAAACTGTCACGCTGCTGCCCAATAAAACAACTGAAAGGTACGTTTGAAGACTTTGCGAGAAAGAGATTAAAATAAAAATCTCCATTTTCGGCATATCAGCATAATAAGGTTAGACTGTGCAATGAAATTGGCTATCGTGTTAGATCTTGTCCCGGATCTTGTCATTAATGAATTAAAAGTATTAGAGAAACATGAACGGAATAGGACAAAATTGAGATAAATATTCTTTATTTGTTTAAAGGTATTGGCTAACATTTACCACAGTTAAAAAAAATCTGAGCTACATGATTCCCCATGCTACCTTTGTCTTTGATAAGGTCTAAAAATGACGCCCTGAAAAAATTGCATTTCAAAATGATTATTTAGTGCTTTAAAAAAGTGAAAATCGTAAGTTGATCGGATTCACCTGCCCATAGACTTACTGTGTGTACACCTAGGCTATTTAAACTTGCCCCGAGATTTAATTGTTTATTCATGCATAACTCGCCATTGGTAGTGTAACTTTCCAAACTTTTGTATTCTAGGGTGTTTATTTGTCCATATGAACACTACTATGTAGTTCAGATATCAAAATTTGACAATTTTTTTAAATTGAAGCTCCACAATGTTAGCCTATCACTTTAAGTCTCGTTCCAGGCACACTTTTCACACCATGTTTTAGGGGATACATATAGAATTTTCGTTCATTATTTGTAGTATGTAAAAGTAATATGGGATGACTCATGCAATCAAGAGAGAAACTGGTAAGTTGATTTAAAGTGCCCCCCACCCCTCGTATTCTGACACTACTTGTTGTGCCTGAATAAAGTTTAAAGTTTGAAGAAATAGAAGCTACAATAAGAGTTGTTGTCGTTGGTAAATGTTTAATAATTTAATGATAAGGTTGATCATAATTATCAACTGTTATCATAAGACATACACCATTACATCAAAATAATGATGGACACTGCTCCCACGCGCGAGTCCTGCTCAACGCGTCGCGTCGTTTCCCGAAATTCACAACATTTTTTATTTTTACTTCTCGATTCACTTCTTTCTTTCTCTTCCTTCCTTCCTTCTTTCTTTCTTTCTTTCTTCATTTCTTTCTTTCTTTCTTTCTCTTTTTGACCTGAAAACTCTAAATATGAAACCCTTTTTAGAGTAAGCTTTTCTGGGAGAATGGGAATCTGGTTTATTCATTATCTATTCCGTTTTATTTTCGCAGGGTAACTCTTTCAGTTAGCAAGCTGATTTAGAAACGGGCCCTGCAACACAATAAAAACAATACAATTTTTAAACACAGGTTTTAGCGTCGAGTCGGACGCTACAAAATGCTCAACATTCCTAAAATACTCATATTATACTTGTTACACCAGGGGTGAGCAAAAATTAATCCTAGATGTACAGTTCACGGAAAAATGGCAACTACTAAAATGTCTCTAAAATATTCCATAATTATGAGCATGAGTGTATTTATATGGAATGGTAATTACAAACTGAAATATCAGCTCCCACATAACACATTAAAATTGAAGTCTAAATTCGAAATGCAGGATTATGGCGATTAACGGAAGATAGGATTTTGAACTCGGATTTAAACGATTGCAGTGATGTGGCGCTTCTTACACAAAGTGGAAGTTTGTTCCATAGACAAGAAACTTGATATTGAAAAGACCTTTCCATGTACATGCACTGGGTTTGAGGTTTGGGTATACAAAGAGGAGAGTTTAAAGCATATCGTGTAGCCTAGGTATCTGGGGTTTCTGAATACTATTAGCTGTTTAAGATACTCAGGGGCGAGCCCATTAATTACCTGGTGTATAAATGCACAAAATTGGTAATCGACTCTTTGCAAGAAAGACTGCCATTTTAATTTGTCTTAGTAATGTCACGTGTGTTTCAACGTTGGTGTTCTGAGAAACTTTCAACGAGCGCTAAAATATGGCGGTAGGCTCAATACCTCCAAGCTGCCAATACCGTAATTGTGAGTGGGCATAGATTACATTACATTCTATCTCTATGGGAGTTGGCATTACTTTCGTGATACGGCGGCCCACTCTACCCGGTCAGGCGGAGGTCTATCATATGCACATAGCGCGAAGCGGGGCGGGCGACGGCGGGGGGGACATGCCCCCCTAAATTTTGGTGGGGTGGACTGTCCCCCCACCCAAAAAAAAAGGAAAAGGAAGAACAAGAAAAGAGAAAGACAAAGAAAGAAAAGAAAGAGAAGAAGAAAAGGGAAAAGGAACAGAAATATAGTAAGAAAAAATGAAAAGGACCGGATAAACAGAAAAATGGGACCTCGGATTTGTAAAAAAAGAAAATGACGCCACTCCCCCCCCCCCCCCACCCCCCGCTGCAACCAAATGTCGCTCGGTAAAAAATAAAAAATAAAAAAATATAAAAAAAGTCACCAGAAAAAATCACGGGCACACTACCCCAAATTGCTGTCAATCCATTGTTTCGGATAAGGGGGCCAATATTTCATTTGGCGGTCGGTTGGTAATAAAATGTCAACATTTTTGGCAGCGCTCCGCGCGCAAACTACAATATATAGGCTAGCGAATTTTCGCCAGCAAGGCTCGTGCCGCAAATATAAATATTGTTAATAGAATCAATGATTTGTAGTGCCTTGCGCTTATGCTGCCATACGTTTTAAGAATGATTCCATTGTCATTTTGTTTTTGGGGGGGGGTTGCCCAAAAGTTAAGAAAAATGTCACACGTTTTAAGAATAATTCAATTTGCAATTTTTTATGTCGTGGCGGGGGGGGCCATAAAAAGTAAGAAAATGTCAGAATTTTCGGCGCGCTCCGCGCGCTGGAAAATTGCCAATAATACCATCTGACAATTTTTCGCAAGCGAAACTTGAAATTGCCAAAACGAACATGTAAGTTTAATGGTTTTTGTAATTGGCTTGCTTATGTCTTGCATTACATCTTAAAATAATTCAATATGTCCTTTGTTTGATTAGGCGGGGCAAAAGCAAGACAAAGTCAACATTTTCCACGCGCTTCTGCGCTCGCAAAGAATTGCAGTAATACATATGCTTTAACAATTTCCGAAAGGCACGAAAAAAGCCGCCAGAACATTGTGTAGGTTAATGGTTGTAGTATAAGGCTACGTGCTTGTGAAATCATATCAATTTTCAAGTGTCAATTTTGGGGAGAGGGGAGCAATACAATATGTTCTGTCTTATATTTTCATTGGCCGTGGTTAATAGTGATTATACAATTAAATCGTTTTGCATGCTTTGCGCTGCTATTTAAAGAATATAATTTTTCACATTTATCAGTTTTTGGGGGAGTGGCAAAACAATAATGTTGTCCAACATTATTTCATTGGCACCGTAAATGTATAATAATGTACAAAATTTTGCGCGCCTTACCGTGTCAAAACTTGCATATTAGGCCGCTAGCAATTTTTCGCGCGAGAGTGTGTCCGCAAATGAATATTGTTGTGATGTTAATGTTTTGTAGTGCCTTGCGCTACATTTAAACATAATTCTTGCATTAGTTTAAGAATTTGGCAATTTGTCAACTTTTTAGTAGGGTATAAGTAAGAAAACGTCATCGTTCTGCAATAGGGCTGGAATCTCGCAATCGCC
This sequence comes from Eucidaris tribuloides, assembly GCA_001188425.1. NCBI lineage: Eukaryota > Metazoa > Echinodermata > Echinoidea > Cidaroida > Cidaridae > Eucidaris > Eucidaris tribuloides. Next base: position 8,830 of record JZLH01S0021651.1, on the reverse strand, counting down.
CTTTCCACCAATAAGAAAGGCTACTCCTCCAGCATAACTTAGGTCTAATTATAAAATGTGTTATTCGCGGTCATTAATAGATATTGTGATAAATAGAAAATGTGTGCCCCCAAAACAATACGTCTATACGCTAATAGGAATAACTTGCTAATGAAAGTAATATACTTTTATATCTTTTGAGGTAAAAATGTCAAAATATTGTCAAATTAGCTCAGAATAACTGATTGAAAATTGGATGAAATATCGGATTGAATTTGTCACTAAAATGGAGGCCAATAAATATAAGATTTTAAGTGAAATGCATTTTTTCTTACCCGGAGGGAAACCCCCTCCAGACCCTCCTCAAAGCTATCGCCAATCATCAAAAAAGATAACAATAATGAAAAAAAAATAATGAAGAGTCAAATATGCAACTCCGCGACCCTACTCGGACCCCCTGTGTTTTCGTCACTTAAAGGCAAACAAACATTTCTTTGGGGGGCGAGGGGGTACGTTCCCTTGCTTAGTCGATCCTCCACGTCTGCCCCCCCCCCCCATTGAAAAATCCTGGCTAGTATGTGATGGGACAAAAGGTCAAGTAGAATTACATTGCCTTTGTCACGTTTAAGGTCTTTTTCATTCAGTGACTTATGTTCTGTTCTCTCAGCCACATGTAAACACCATCCAACACGAAAACGACAATGCTAAATAGATTTGTAATTATGTCCCGTAAGTTGGCTATTGGAGAAAATCATACTGCCGTTTACACTGTAAACAATAGGCATCAAACGTGTTGTTTTGGCGGTGAAAATGCCAAACATTTCCCTTGCTCTGCCTGGGAGGGGGGATTACCCCCTCCCAGACTGCCCCCCCCCCGCTCGGTCGATCGCTCCCTCGCAAAGGGTTCCGTTCACTCAGATATTTCGAACCTCCCCTCCAAACAATTCTGGTTTACGGCCCTGCCCCCCCCCCGCTGAAGTGCTTTTGCGGCGGCGTGACGTGAATTTGAGAAAAAAAAAATATTCGACCGATCCCCCCCCCCTAATATTTGGCCTTCCGCCGCCAGTGATTTGCAGCATATTAATAGCACCGTGTCGGAGCCTATGAAAGTTCACATTGTAAATCTACTATCTCTCTTCATATTTCAAATTTCAGGTGGCGGCGATACGTATTTCAGTTTGGCGGGTGGGGGGGGTCAAAGCCAAAAAAGGGCACTATATTGCAAAAAGGCAATTGGCGCGCAAAGCAGATATTCCACATCAAGATAGTGTGCTATGCTGAAATGCTGTTTTTAGCAGCGCAATCTACTCGAAACCGAACTTTTTTAATTATGGTTTCGTTTTGAAACATGAAATCTATATGGGCCCGCCTAACATAATCCGCAGACGAGCGTAGCGACACGAAGCGGTTTGAGAAAACTTTAGAAATGTTAAATTGTAAACTTGCAATGTGTCATTCTGACGCTAATTTAACACACTGATTTTTAGTATTTTAAAAAAATAAAGAACATCTGTCTAGATCAAAAACTTCTGCTTGAAGTAGCTGTTCTCAAAGTATATATGTAACTGAACAAAACCTCTTTGAAGGGAATTCTGAACGATCATTTTAAACATGAATATATACATGTATCTACTTCGCGAGAGCGAGCGAGCGTTTTGAAAAAATTGGAATTTTTAGATGTAAAACTCGCTTTGTGTCTATTCTGGCGCTATATAACAGCACCGATTTGAGTATTTAAAAAAAGATAAAGAAACATCTGTCTAGATCAAACTTTCTTCTGCTTAAATAGCTGTTTCTTCACGTAATTAACTGAGTCAAAAACCTTTTTGTAAGGGGATTCTTGATCATATAAAACATGAAATATACATTATTATATCTACCGCGACGGAGCGTTTGGAAATAATTTTTTGAATTTAAAGGTAAAACATCGCTTGGTCTTGTTCGGCGCTAATTTAACACTCCAGAATTTTGCTCAGAGTGCTGTTAAAAAGATTAAAAAATCAAAGAATCCATATATAGAATCATGAGCAAATACTTGAGTGAAGGCAGAGATGATAAACTTTAGTTTCGTATTATAATTTACAAAGCATGATGCACATTAGCGAACTGAAAGTTCTGCGAAGAAAATATGGGGGCCATCCTTCCCTACGAGGTGATTTTCTTTGTTTGAAGAGAAGTAAAATGCGAACGCGTTAGGAAAGTTAGCCCATGAAAAACAAGACTTTTTAGAGAGTACTTTGTAAAGAGGGGTATATAGAAAGTCAGGGGTTCGCAGTGTAATCACGAAAAAACAAAATTGGAGAGGGCGCGCAATTTTTACAACCGCCGATGACGGCTCTATAGAATGGAGAGCAAATGCCGCCTGTTATGTACATAATGTGCCTCTTCTTTGAACAAATTAATGTTTCTTTCTCTATTTATGGCCCCAATCAGAAAGTCAGAGGCAAAAAATACATGAAATAAACAATAACAAAAAGAAAAGAATAATCACCCTTCCAGTGACAAATTGCTATAAAATTTTACTGCTCTCAGTAAGGGTTCAAACCAAGATACAGGCCATTCAACTAAAAAAGGCATATTGCCTTCAATTAAATGTGGGGGGGGGGTGGCAAACCAGTAGCATACCATAATAACATTGTGAAGACGCCATAAAAAAAATTGAAACTTATGCTATCTGACATAATCTGACAGTGTGAAGAAGACAAATAACACCCTAAGAAACAAAAATTCAAGACGCAGTTACTACGTCACTTGTAAAATTATATACAGCTAAAACTGCAACACTGAATTATCTCGCCGATAGAAAAAATCTGCACACAGCATCTATGGGGGAAAACGGGAATGAGTCTCTAAGTGATTTTTCACTCTTTTTAAAAGCACTTAAGATCATTTTGAACTGTAAATTTTTCAGGGCTCATTTAGAACCTTATCAAAGACATCTACTAGCATGTTGGAATCATGACTCACTTTTTTTAAATGAAATGTTAGCAGTGCCTAAGAGGAGTGCTAAAGTCCTATTAGACACAAAATCTTGTTGAATATAATTTATCCGTAAAATGTGCTATTGTAGTGCCTATGACTGCCCCGGTAGGCAAAAAAATAAAATGAAATATAGGCCTAAGAAGAAACAAATATGACCAAAAATGAGTAGACTATAAAAAGTGCGTGCATTTCGCAAAGGCAACATTTAAATTTGAAAAAAAAGGCATGTGATCATTTCCACAAAGGGCACTTTCATTTTCAAAAACAGCATTGCGCATTTCACAAGGCACATTTCGTTTGAAAAAAAAGGGGGAATTTTTTTGGCTATCCAATTTTTTTTTTTTGGGGAGGGGCAAGTGCCCCCCCCCGGGTTCCACGCCCTGTGCAAGATTAATGAATACGCGTGGTTTATCGGATGAAGCGAAGCGACATGCAGGACCTTAACAAACCAAGGGGCACTCAAATAATTTTGACGGTTGCCTCTACACTCCGGGCCCTCACTAAATCCTGAAATGGGGTCTAGGTAGCTGTTTTCGGACTGAAGGAGTCCCTGAAATTGTGAGTCTACTAGGGTCTGAGGACGTCAAATAAGAGAGGCGCACGTATACATCCTTGATGAAAGTTTACTCGCACCTTCCGCTAGCCACAGTTGGCCAGATGCCAATTTATGGACAATGAGTCTTTTACTGACATAGCGAGCTCGAGATATCGAGCCCTGCACGCGCCAGTAATACCGTACATGTACACAAGCAAGCAACGCTATCGAGCAGTGAATTTAAATCGTAGTTGTAGTGAGCCTGCTCTATAGATTCTGTAAGCACACTTTGGAAAGTTGAAGTATATCTAAAAGCTAAATGTGTCTGAATAGGGTCGTCAAAGCGACACATGCACCCCGTTCCACCAATATGGCCGACATGAGCACACCCCCTCCTCCTCTCCTTAGGCGCCTACACATAAGCCCAAAAGTCAAAGCACAAATGAGTTTGTATCTTCCTAAAATCACTCATATCAAAGTCACATGCACATTGTCCGGGGGGGCAGTTTGCTGTGGAAGGGGGCGAATGTCTGAAGGAGAAATTGCCTAGATGGTAGTTTCCAGGAGATTTTGTCCTAGGGGGTATTGTCTCTGGGGAAAATGCCTGAGGAATTGTCCTGGGGGAATGCCTCGGAAATTGTCCAAAGGGAATTGGCCTGGGGATTGTCTTGGGTAGTTTCGCGGGGATTTTACGAGGGAATTTCACTAGGGAGTTGTTCCAGAGGCGTATGTCCTATGACCTGTGTTCACGGTAATTCCATAATTTAAAGTGCACCTGTCTATAAGTTTTTCCCTCAGTAACACTCGAATTACATCAAAGTCACACTGCGAGTTATAAATCATTAAAAACCTATTACTTCAACCAAGGCCAAAATAAATGACGCACATACAGTTAACGCCATTGGAAGTGGTTGATTCTTTAACACTCCTCAACCTTCGCACAAGATACATCGGTCTAGTATTTTCGGGTTAATTCAGCAAACCATCTTTTACATTCATAATAATCCCTAGAATTAGCCGCTAAATCTTCCCAAACCAAATTTAACGACCCATGCAGCAATTCCTCAACAGTCCAAGAAAAAACTCTCGAACTGTAACAAGTAATATGATCAAATAACTGCCGACGTATCACGCACATTTACACAATTCAATGAACTACAATAAAGAACAACAATGCAATGGTGACAAACTAACACAGAACAAGGGTGTGTCCGTTCAGTAATATATCAGTAGTTGAAGGCGTAATATTTGGCATAATAATAATTCTGAAAATATAACTTAACGCTGAAATAATCAACAAATTGTCATGGTACCATGGTCCACACCAAGCACAAACGAACGAATGTAAAGAGCAATTCCTTAAACAAGTGAATACAAATATCAATAATCGCCACTTTATATGGCATTCAGGTATATAGCTGTACTCCGCATTTTGGTGTCAAGTATTTAAGTCTGACTGCCAGAACGTTTCGTAGTATGCGACCAAACCGATAGCTCTTTGACACACAGGCTCCGACCATTCCTGAGTGCCAATACAAAAGACGAAAGAAGCAATAAGTAAGACAGGGAGAACTAAATATCCAAAAATGCTTTCTCGTAGTTTAAGCCAGCAGTTATTGAATTGTCAAGAAATTCCAGATCTGATGTTCTTTCTTTCCGTTTTCTTTTAAATATTTAACCAGGGTAGCCCTTCAACGTAACAAACTGCTCATACCAGCGGCCCCTGGTATAACATAAATTTATTATACTCTTCTCTATTCTAAAGCCGAGCGCCTGGCTAGAAAGCAAAGGTACCAATTTGTTTAAAAAGGTCTTTGTATCGACCCGGCCGGGGTTCGAACCGCGCGACCTTTCCGACCAGAAGCGGACGTCTACTACCACTGAACCGACTCGCCCGGTCTGTTTTTGACAGATATGGTAATACTAACCTGAATAATGGCCCATTTGTCGCATATTTGTTCAATTTCACGCAAAAAGGTCATATTAGCAGGGCGTAAGCCACGGTCCTTGTTATCCCGGGAGGGGGGGTGGGGCAGAGCCAAAATTTCCAATAACAAGCCTTAAACGGGTGTTCATCCGCGGCAAAATCCTAACGCCAAAAATTTTTCACCGGTCAGCCCACCCAGCCGCCGCAAAGTCGTCAGACGGTGGGGAGGGGGGGGGGTCGTCAAAATTCGAAAACACAAGCGTAAGCTCGTTATTCTTCATTTTACGCGTAGTTTTGGTGGTAATTTCCCGCTGAAAGTCCTTCAGGGGGGGGGGGGGCATTCTGCCCCCGTCGCCCGCCTCCTAACGCACTGCATAAAGGCCCATAGCGCTAAATATGCTGACTGAAGATGCAGCAACAATAGAAAATACATGCCCCGCAACTTAAAACAGAAACATACTATGTACAGTGCTGACATTTATATGACAGCGACTGTGCAGAATTGTCAGCTTTTTGCCATGAGCTATTTCCAATATTGCCAGACATTTGCTATACAAAGTGTATCTCTGGTAAAGTAGTACATTAGAGGCAAACATAATATCTGTTTACTGGCAAATCGTCTGACATGGTTGAGATTAGAAGCAATCGCTCACAAAAATGTCATTTGCGGGGAATTAAATTATTTGTAACGTAAACATGTAATATGTGAATAAAGCCAGTCGCATATACTAAATTTGAACACAATTGTCATTATACTCTCATTTTAAAAAATATTCTTTCCTTGAAAGTGATTAACGACTAGAAGAAGGCCATTGCCCTCTCCTGTCCAAATATAATAATATTATTATGCCCCCGCTTTGCGTTGAACCACAAAAGACAACTTGAGACTAAACTGTGGTCAAAAATTGAGAAACGTTTAACAACCCTAATAAAATGGTTCAAAAACGTAACAATACAGTAACACAAATTCAATGTTTAGCTTCACATTATACATGCAATTTGGTGTTCTAATCTGCATGTAAATGTGAAAAATATGATGATTATTACAAAAACACATTTATCTCCAGGAATTCAATACGCAGCATTTCCTCTAGTCGTTGGTAATTTCCAGGCTGACAAAAGTTGTGAAAGCCACAAATTACCTTACAAGTATCCTGTTAACTTGCAGGTGATTCTAAGGGAGATACAGGCATATACACTTCACACCTTGCAATCTACAAAAAACCCCTACCGCCAGCCTTATATTATATGACGCTATTATAAGCACCATCGTGAAGTTTAGGTTTATTAACCTTCATATCATCATAATTATTTTGCCTTGACATCTAACTCCCAAAATCATATTTTAGCAGCATCGAGCCCTTAATAAAATTCGAATTATCTCT
>JZLH01S0021645.1:26927-45673 GCA_001188425.1 Eucidaris tribuloides | reverse complement strand
GCAAAACATGTATTTTGGCACAAAAATCATCGAAATTGGCCAAGGGGATGCATTTTTATGATGGAAATACTAATTCTGGCGGCCATTTTGAATAATTACGAAAAAATGGCCGCCATTTTGAAATTTCGCGTGGCCCACGTACTTTTCGTAATAGTTGGCCCAAAATGACTCTACATGCCAATTTTCATGCTTTTATCACTATTTGAACGATTTTTCAGTTATCTGCTCCACTAACACATCGGGCTGCTGTGTTGCACATCCCTGTTACGCCCCGTCACGAAACTAGAGGTGGCACATACATAGAGCAGGGAATCAATCTGAAGTTTTTGGTTCAGTTGGGTAGGGACCCAATGAAGTATCACAAGCTTCTCCAGGAGGCTCATGGAAAAACTGTAATGTCGCGGGCGGCATCTTCTCCATAAACCTTTTGGAGAACCAAGATTGTGATATAAAATTGGATTCACTGAGTTCAATACACAAATTTATTGGTCGAGCTAGCAGTTGGGAAATATTGGGCGAGACGTATTTATATTTGTCAACTTCTAGCGAGACCAATAAATTTTGTATTGGACGAAGACGAAGAATCCAATTTTATCATTATTATGTCTTTAGGATCTTCCTGGATTCTAGGTTTAAATATATGCAAGTCATTTATATGTTGTGTCATATTTCAATACGGCCAGTGCAAACATATTTTTACCCAGCCTGCCCTGTCAATGTTATTATTCATGTATTATCGCTACATTTAATCTATTAGAATCCCACTCCCCAAAAATTAAACCAGCGCTCCTTCATTTACGTTATTTGCTACTTTTTACCCTACCTCTTATCGGTAGCATATAGACGTACCTCACTGTCGTGTGTACAGTCTGTGCTGCAAATTACTATTAAAATTCTCAACCGGCGCGCCGGTGGGTACGGTGAGCGCGCGCTCGCTGCGCCGCAATGCGTCATTACAACAGCGCATGCGTAATGGACAGGAGTCCAATATGGGAATAAATTGGATGCCCAATTTATTCCCATATTGGGGCTCCTACCCATTATTACGCATGCGTAATAGCAACCAAGTTCGACCCGGCTCAGGACATGTATTTTTTTATTGCGCCTTCGATTTGTGTACAGTAATACAGGAAGGAAGATTCTAAAGACATAATAATGGACGTTAGTGGACTTAAAGCTTATTGTTTACGACGCTTGTCATTTACAGGATTTCTGTTATTTTCTTCCCTTCATATTCCAGGGGGTCCACTTGGTCAAGTCATTGGCCAACCAATATCGGGACTACTGTGTGACTCAGATTTCCTAGGTGGCTGGCCATCTACCTTTTATCTGTTTGGTAAGTCATATATACATGTATATTGCCTATAACTTCTCGGTAGGATGCATGTTGAGTTAAAACTTAGTTATTCAGTGATTATTACTGATAGGTAAATCGGGGAAATCTTTAAAGACTTAAGACTTGCTTGTTACCGATTCAATGGAAGAATGGACAAAAATCGTGAATCTAGGTTAAAAACATGATTATGGGTTTATCTGTTAAATAGTAGTACGAGCAACTAGTTGTCATTGTCTTCCTTCATTTTAATTCAGTTTGCACGACTGAAACAATCTTAGGCAGATTTCTTAGACGCATAGAAATTGGCAAATATCGAACCTTCAGTCTTGTGGCCCATCGGTCTGTATTGCTGTAACCAGTTAATCCATGGAGTCTTTAGGAACAACTATATATCCTCTACATGAAAGACACGGCCCTCTTTCTTTAAGCACATTTACCTCAAAAAATTTCTGAGTGAGGTGATTTTTTTTTTCATTCACATGGTCAGTCGCATTTTTGACATTTATGTTTGAGTATCATTCAGGGCATATTATGATTACCCATTTGAAGTTCGTCCTCATGAGAAAGTATAACATTACACTCACTATTTTAATATCATTGTTATGTGAATTAAATGATATGTGAATTAATGTGATAAGTTTCTTTTTCCTAAAAAGGATTGAAAAATAATATTGTGTGGTAGCTTCTTCACCTTTCTGGTTTTGATGTGTCAGAAATATACGGAAAAAACACGATTATGAACAAATAAATGAATAAATAAATAAATGAATGAATAAATAAACAAACAAGCAAATCAATCAATCGATCAATAAACAATCTAATAGATAAATACTCCTGTTTATAAGTAAATTAATAAAATAAAAAAAAATCAATGGCTGATCAATTTAATTAACGACCTTAACTAACTAACTAACTATTTAATTGAATTATTTTACAGTTTTTATACTGTTTTCTGCTAGAATTGCTTCAGCTGGCTGTAATTACCTTTATGATGAAATGTATTTTTCTATAGGTACCCTTGGAGTTGTATGGTTTATATTTTGGACAATGATTGCGTATGGGTCTCCATCTTCTCATCCGAGAATTTCTGCCGAGGAAAAGGAATACATTCTTAAGTCGCTGAAAAGTGAAGAACAGGTAAATATTTTTGTATTCTGTTTTAGAAGACACGTTGTCAAAGCAAATGCTCACACTTCAACTGTGAATATTTGTGTAATTCTTTATCCGTCACAAAACACATAGGACTGCACTTCAATATAAAGTAATTAATAAATTTCCTAAGATCCTGATGCCAGTAAAAATTGATCGTGTTTACAAGTGCGTTGGTACTGATCACCCATATTACCTTCTGCTACGCATGACTACCATTTTCTTTTTATTACACAAAACAAAATAAGTTAATTTCCCGCGTGTTATATGAACTGAATTACATGTAATAAACTTATGAAATAAAAATTCTTGGACACTTCAACTTAATTGTCTTCCTAACACTTTGTGATACTGTGATTGATATGTTATTATGTTCTGATTTATCACAATCATCACTGTCTTTTCGGCAAAGCGTCCAGATTCCTACCCGTTGAAGTCTATATTAACGTCACTTCCGGTCATCGCAGTAGCTGTAGGAGAATTTGCAGTGAACTGGACGACCTACACGCTTTTGACAAACTTACCAATTTTCCTCAGAGAAGCTCTGAAGTTTAATATCACACAGGTAAAAAAAAATGAATAACACATCTTCCCTTTTTAGTGTTAAACAGAAAGCACATCATTCACTTATATCAAGCCTTATGTTAAAGCCCAAGTACACGTAAAATGCAGTTTTGGTAGATCTGACAGGCTTTTATCAATCTTTGGCAAAGTATTCTATTGTTACCCCAGCCATAAGAAATCAACATCAACCTACTGGAAATTGTTTGTAGTGACAAATTGTGATTTTAAATTATTAGAGAGCAAATATCACTATATACATTTCCTGTATCAAAACTTCTTGTTTGATGTTTTCATCAGTTTCTCAAAAATTAAAGCGTGTGAGAGATAAATGTCTGTCTACAAACACAATATAGCAAAACAATTCATTTTCACAGCTAAACTTGTCCTTTAATAATTTTTATTTTACAGACTGGTTTTATTTCAGCACTACCCTACGCTTCACTTTGGATCGCGATAATTCTCGGAGGAATAATAGGTGACGCCCTCGTTGAGAGACAATTGTTAAGCTTAACCAATATTAGGAAACTGCTAACCTCTATAGGTAAGATATAATCTTTCAATTGATGTATACTTCTATATGTATACTATATTATATCTATTATATTTATATAATGTATATATATATATCATATAAATATATATTATATTTTTATTTTATATTATATTTTTAATATTATATATATATTATTTATTTGCTGTATGTTGATTCTTTGAAAGTTTATATGTGAGAGATTCAAACGTGATTATCTCTCTTTATATCTTTCAATTGTTCGATATGACTGAGTGCAGTCCGAGTATTCAGATTCTCTCTTCTCATATTATTGAGATGTTTTCTTAATTCACCGTACAAAGAATCCAATTCTTACAGGGGTACAAAACTGAATAACAAGTCTTTGCGTCAATTGCTGGCCGCAGAAGCAAGGACATTTGTTTAATGAGTGAGGTGTCATGCTCAGTGGGTAAGATCGGTTTCTCCACGGAGGTCTGAGGTTCGATCACGCGGGCCATGCGTATATGCTGTCCTTGGCGTTAGGAACTTTTATCCCTGTACTCGTCCCTCGGATAGGGACGTAAAGCGGAGGTCCCGTGTTGAGACAGACACCTCAGCACGTAAAAGAACCACTCACCTTTCCGAAAAGAGAAGGGTGAACCCGGTGTTCGTGGTCCCATATTCATATGCAACCTTACCGGGATGAGTGCTGAGGAAAAAGTGATTAAGTTTCGCTTTTCTAGTCCTGTCTCCGAATGATGACAAGCATAAAACTATTAAAGGAACATGTTCGTTAAAGGCGTTATTATTTCTATCTATAAGTTTCATTCATCGGCCGATCTTCTTTGTACTGCTGCATACGCTGGTTGTCGCACAACTTGTCCTCGCCATTACATTATTACGTTGGCCCTTGGCCTTCACGGCCGTTTCAGTACGGGTTCTTCGTTCGCACAACTTGATTTTGTCAAAAGGTTTGCAGCTTGTATCACCAGCCGTGAGATAATGAGACATTCGCCATTACGCGGGATTTCTAGGGCCTCTGTTGTGGGGAACTATACACTGAAATAGGTATAGAAGTTGACCATTAAGTAAGTGCATGATTTGGGACCAGCTTGAATGCCTCAAGACCATAATCAGTTAGAAATATATACAACTGCACAGCTGGTAGTTGATCTCCCAGCTGGAAGGATTTGTCTCTAATTTGTTTACTTAAGGAGAATCAAGCATGAACATACTAGTATTTCAATTTTATCGTGCCCCGATAGATATAAAAGCCATAGAGAGCTACACAATAGGTTTGCCTGCCACAAGGGATATTGACATTAGTTATTTTAGAATAAGTCAACGTTTGACTACAAGATTTTCATAGTAGAATCTTTGTATAGTTAACTTGGTTCTAGAATAGTTTCAGCCCAAGTTGAGGACTACCCCAATCATGTCATCTACCTTACGTCCTTTCGATCATTTGCATAGTAGGCCAACATGGCCAAGTGAAAGGGTTTTGTTTTGTTTTGTTTTTAATCTAAATCGTTAATTAGACAAACACTGTTGTAGTTTGGGTTTGTGTTTATTTTTTTTCTGTCTTTTTAAAGGAACAATTTCACTTGTACAACTTCTCACATCAAATTAAATTCATGACACACACACACACAAACACACACACACACACACACACACACACACACACACACACACACACACACACACACACACACACACACACACACACACACACACACACACACACACACACACACACACACACACACACACACACACACACACACACACACACACACACACACACACATTTCTCTCTCGTTCTCTCGTTCCAGAATGAAAAACAGCTAAAAAGTGTCCAGTCTTTTTGCACAAAGCTAAAAAACAGTTTCATACAAGAATATTGATATATACTTATACATTTACTTTGTTTATAGTTTGTATTCCACGTACGATTGTTTTATGCTACGTGCTTATTTAACTCACATGTATTCAGTTTTATTCCAAAGCACCTACCCGTAAGATATAATCATTCACATTTCATGCTATATCATGCTAAAATTTGACGTGTGTTTATATTGAACATAGTTGAATAAAGGCTCTACATTTTACTAGCAGAACTTGCTATTTCCGTAGAGTCATGTTACCAAATAAATGTAAAACAACTCAGCTCTGCATGTTATATGTATTTTATCTTGTTTGTTTTTGGAAATAAAAGCATTCATTCATTCATTCATTGAAAAAACCACAGAAAAAAAAACACGACGAAATCTTTGATGCATTAGTGAGTCAAACATAGTTTATTATAATAAATTATGTTGGACTTACTAATGCATTAAAGATTTCTTCGTGTTTTTTCTGTGTTTTTCATAGTCGTACCAACACGTGGACTTTGTTGTTTAATTATGATATGTACACAAGAGAAATGAAAATGCATTATACCAACTTGCAATTTTGACTCTCATCCCTGACGAAGAGAGGAGGCTTCTTAAAAAATGGAATATATGCGATGGGACTAAAAGGTCTAAACAAATAAATTAAATAAAATTTACTTGAATTTCCGTTTGTTTTCAGGCTGATATCAAAGGATGGAGCACCGTATTTTGGATTAGCTTTGGAATAACTATGTTTGCTGAAATATTTTTCCTGTTATTCGGAACATCAAAATTACAAAAATGGGCGGTGGAAGAGGCCGAGAAAGATGTTAAAACCCAGAAGGACTCATATAAATCTACCAGGACCTGAGATGGTACATGGTGGACTTATAAATACGTCCACGTCAAAGCACTGGTCTGAGTGAACTCACGAAGGAAGATGTGGAAATCCAGTAGATAAAAAAGATCCTGTCAGCTTTCGTCAGAAATTGAACCGCTGGAAATACCCTCACGATGTCTTGCGAAGTAGTTTGGCTCGGGTAGTACATCCCAGATACGTTTTAAAATCAATAACTTTAAATAGTTATATTACACTATATTTTCATCAAAGTAAATTCTACCGTGCACTCTAACCCCTATCCATTGCATTTGTAAATTTACTTAAACATGACTCATAATTAATGAATATTTATTTTATTTTTATGAATGTTTTATTTGTTTGAAAGTTGTATTTGTTGTTATCAAAATATTATTTACATGAATTTTGACTGCTCTTTGCAGACAACACTATTTGAAAAGGAACAAACTAAAATCAAATTTTAATATAGTGTTAAAGAGTCAACGTTCTTGATGAGTTAATGTGAACTTCGAGTAGGTAGCATAATGGATTGCCACTCGTCAGTATTAAAAATGTCCTTTGCAATAGATAAAGAAGGCAGTGTTTCATAAGGTATCCATTAGTTCTAGATGCAAGTAGGACACTCATTAATTTAAGTGAATGACATAATTGGGATCCCTAGAAAATGCCTCAGGAATCAAATGAGTTCAAACAAATACCAACTATACACCAGCTGGAGTGGCTCTCCCAGTTGAAATTTGTCTTTAATTTGTTTACTAAAGGAGAATCAAGCATAAACATCCCAGTATTTTACTTCTCTTATGCCCTGACAGAATTTAATCCCATAAAAAGCTACACAACATATTTGCCTGCCACAAGGGATATTGATAGTAGTTCTTTTAGAATGAGTCAATCATGCCATTAAATTTAATTGCTACATCTTTGTCTTTTGTGAAGGTAGTGGTATTGATCATGTATCTAAGGTACATATCATTTCTCGTCTTACCATCCTGTAAGATGTTTTAAGGTAAGATGCTAAAATTGTGGAGTTTCAATTTGAAAAAAAAAACAATTGTCAAACTTTGATATCTGAGCTACATAGTAGTAATTAAATGGACAAATAAACACGCTAGAATACTAAAGTTTAGAAAGTTATGCTACCACTGGCAAGATATGCATGAATAAACAATTTCCACTCCAGTGGAGGATAACATAGATTAGATCTACACACAGTGAGTCTATGGGAGGAAATGGGCAGGTGAATCCGGTCAATTTGAGTGCTGGTAGATTTTCACTTTTTTTAATGCACTAAAATCATCATTTTGAAGTACAATTTTTTCAGGGGTTCAATTTTAGACCTTATCAAAGACACCTAGAGCATGGAGGATTATGAGCTCATATAAATCAATTCTGCGTGGAACACAAATATAAGAACATTAAATATTGACTTACTATGTCGGATCGATATCGTGTTTGTGTATCTTGTGCAATATTTTGTAAATATTTGATTTGATACATGTATATAGCTCTAAATCAAACTTTTCCTAAGTACTTTTCAATTGGCGTATGTCTGCATATCGGAAGTAATAATTTTACATTTATTATTTCGGTGTTTTTTTTTATTATAACAAAGTCGTCTCCGCTTGTCTTTGTTTTGTATTGGTTATGTGATATTTGAACACCTTTTTGGAACATATAAACTCCAAAATGTGTTCGCAATATTTTTTTTTTGCATCCTAAGAAATGACATTGTCGTAATTATATAACCAAAACTGAGATTTACATAATCAAGCACCGTGGATTTCCATTAACAAGTCTAGAAGTTTGTACACATGATAGATATGTATATAATTTAGATGAAATTCTCCACTCCAAATGCAACAAAAGCAGCTCTTTTGAGGTTACACAGGTGCATTTAAAACTTAAAGGGTGCATGTCTTCCACCTTTTACATATTTGTACTAGAAAAGGTACTTTCTGGAGGGGGGGGGGCTCGGAACAGATGTCAATGTGTATACAGTAAAAGGTTAGAGAAGTTTGTAGCCCTTTTGCATCCTGAATGATGCACAAATTATTGGCACAGGTTCATTTCCAAGTGAGTTCAAATATCGCAAAATGGGGACGGTACAAATTCAAGTATTGGTGCAAAGTTTCATCCCTGATGTTGCTACGGGTATTACACTACAGAATACAATTTTAAATCCTATTTTTTCCTACGTTAACAATCTGAGTTACAGAAAAAAGCTCAGTTTACCATATTTCGCGTAACACCTAGGATTCACCTGTCATAAAAGCAGGACTGTTATTCAAAGTTATGCATTTTCATGACCTTATGCATAGGGAAGGCAAAAATAGAAACCTTTATTTTTAATAAATTTGTTATTATAATTATCAATCCCCCGCATGGATTCATATCCTTTGTACAAATGATTACAAAAGACATACCCGTGTTTCCACCGCCAATGTATGCTACCAAGGCATAATTACATCACCGAAGTATAGGCGCACGGGGGGGGGGGGGGCATGATTTAGCAGCCGACGAACACCCCCTTTGAAAAATCATGGGTCTACATTACCCCGGAGTATCAATGTCAAAGTTTGTAAGCACTTTATGACGCACTTTTGAGGCCATGGTAATACATGTACGTTGTTCGGGACACCAGCATACCATTGTTCCTAAACAAGGTAAACACAACTCAAGATAATGCACGTGGCTTTAAAAAAAAATAAGCACTTAACTAGCGGGCGTATATCGCAAAACAAAGTCCAATATCAACGGTGAGTGACCAAGATAAATGAAATTATAATAGTAAATATGGGAATATGTTCATGAATTTGCTGACTAGGCATTCTAGACTGTCTTGACGGTCGCCCTTGGAAAATAAAATCAGCAAATTTCCAACTCAAAACTGATATGCTCAAAGTATTAATGATATAATGTCAAGGAAAGAGATTTCATTGACTCTAATGTGAAAGCCCTATAAAATTGCAATTGAAACTAAAACTTTCGAATTCGTGATTATTACTGAATGGCATGTATAGGTGCAACTGCAGTATAGCCCAAAGCCCAAATCTGTATTTGAGTCTTTGTTTACCAACAAGTAAAGATATAAATACATTGGACTTCAGTCGGCGGACTCGGGTGACTTACGGTAGAAACCTCGTTCAAATTTACGACGCCAATTCATGGACATACATTTCGGTCGTGGTGGGGGATGGGGGGGGGGTTGTTGGAATGGCCTGTACAAACATATTCCCATTTCAAGGAATAACATAGATAAAGCAGTTTATTGCAGAACAGTTAATGTACGTGACAACTTGTGAAAATATCTTCAAAATGCTTTAAACATACTTTCACAACACATTAAAATACGTTTTGGTATGTCTATATTTTCAAAATTTCTCAGCGGTATCCATAACGATTGTCAACGAAACAAAAAAAATGTGTGTGTATGTGTGCATGAATGTATGTGTTATTATGTGTGTGCATGTCTGTGCGTTAGCATAGTCTGAGATGGGCCAAGAGGATTATTGCCCGTAATAAAGATAGTGACATTATTTTGCATTTGTCAATAATATTATCATAACGTCATGTCGCCAGTTATAGAAAAGAGAACCACGTCATCTTGTACCAATGAAATGTCAAAAATACAAGAAATTGAACATTTTTTGATGTAAAAATGCAAAATTTTCAACCACGCTCTATCGCAAATGAACTTACACTTTGTAAACGTTGTTTTTTACGAAAATTGTCAGTCATAATGTCATGCCATAAGCAAAAGAGGGAAAATTTATTGAATACTAAGATGTAAAAAGGAAACCAATGAGACTGTAATCAAACCAGTATTGAAAAAGGCTTTCAGAAAAGAAATGCTTGTCAAACATATGACCTCTGTATAGATTTCAGGAGAGAAACTTCAAGCCGGAAGTATCAAATAGGAAGGATCTAAGAATATTGTTATACCTTGACCGTTTTTTAACCTGCAATTTACATTTTGTCGATACTTCATATCTATGAGATAATAAAAAAAATGTATATCCCCTGATAGACGAGCGTTCCTGACATATGAAAACTACATAATGTTTAGGCGCTTGCTTGCTTCGCTCCCTCGCGCATAAAATCCGTTTGTCGTGTTACTGCCAAGGCCATCATAATGCCAGTAATGAGAGAGGTTGCTGTTTCATGCAACAGAAGAATGGAGAGCTTGGCAGGTTAAAAAACGCTCGCTCGCATTCTTGTTGACAGATAAATATCTTTAGATAAATCAATCAATCAACCAATCAATCAATAAATAAATATATATAAATAAAGATATAAATATATAAATAAATAAATATATACATACGAAGAGTTTCATAATAAAACCTAATATCGTCGGTATAGAACCAGAAGGGCGTTAACGCATAACCGGTTGAGAATCAGAAGGGCGCTATCACTGTACAAAGTCAATGGCATTAACGTCATTTTCTTTGTCAATGTATTTTGCATTAACGCCCTGCTGGTTCTATACCGACGATATATCCATTTTAGGCAAACTGAGATGAAAGACTTTTTACTGTGCAAATATAGAGCGTGGTAGAAATCTTAACTTAGGTTAAATGCTTGTATGTTATGATACCTTTACAGTGACAAATATACATAAATCTACATATATGGCATTTGGCCATTGGCATTTGAATGAATGAATGAATTTATTTCCATTTTTGTACAATGATAACATGTAATAAATCTGAACACTTACATCAAAATTGTATATAATAAAAATGAAAATGTATACAAATTGATATAAGATTATCATTGTTTGTTTTAAAAAAATAATGTAAGCAATAATTTAGAATTATACACGTTTTTGAGACAAACCAAAAGTAGTGGAACCTAAATAAAAAAAAGCAAAGGTTATACCACTTAGGTCCCGTAGAATGACGTCATTTTAATATGACTTTGCTATCATCATCATGGAAATATAATGAAATGCAAAACCAACCAAAAATGACTATTAAGACATTTCGAAAACAAATAAATAAACAAAAACGGTGAAAGGGAGGAGTAACAGGAAAGGGAGTATCCACAGGATACGATAATTATATACAGGTATCGAGATAATAAAATTTGATATTGAAAATGTTCAACAATATATAAATCATCTTTATTTCTTGCATCTTGCAAAATATATAAGACGTACAAATAGTAATAACCCAGGTCAAATGTCACCTTTGAAATGTAACAGAACATTCAAGATGACAAGAGGCAGGGTATACATATATACATTTACAAACAAAGAAAACATAAAGATCGACACTGGGTACAAAAACAATCAAGATACATAAAGAGATATACAGCATTACAAATAATAATAGTATTTTATGCATGCAGATTATATATTAATTATAGATGATAGTTATTATAATTTTGTAAATTCTAATAGTATTTTATGCATGTATATATGTACATATTATACTTAATGCAAATAAACGAGTCTTTAATTGATTTTAACATAGCTACACTATATACACACTACAGGGATACAGTCGCAATGATACAACAACAACAACAACAACAACAAACTCACTCAGCGGGTTGATTTTCGTCAAGAAGACGCTTTTTAAGTGCTCGAGAGAAACTTTTCCGTAAAGTGATTTTTCTTAAATCCATAGAAAGATTGATTCATATTAATGGTTCAGAATACGAATTCCGATCAAGGAGACGAGACGGAGCATCCAATCAATGTTTTTCCGTGGACTACATGCCAGCGCGCGCTTGGCCTGCCTGAGGTCACTTTGCAACTGTATACTTTTCTGGGCGCCGCCGTGTTCGGCATGATATGCTCGATGATTGGCTGATTGGATATATTGGTTTTTGACATGAAAGTCATGTGGATATATTGGGTTTTGCCATGATACCATGTTTTTCATTTCAAAATCACCAAATCCCAGGTTATGGTGAATAAAAAAAAACAAATGCTATCATGCATTTGGCCTGCCTGGGGTCACTGTGCGTCTGTAGAGTTTTAAGGGCGCTGCCATGTTGGGAATTATATGCACGCTGATTGGCTGAGTGGATATATTGGGTTTTGCCATAAAACCGTGTTTTCTAAATCACGAAATTTGAGACGATAAAGTGAATCTTGGAAAACATGAAAATGTACGCCAGTTAGCCCTCTCGCTATACAACATTTTGCTTACCATTATTGAAAAAAGGCGTTTATTGGCTTTTGCTATGAAACTCTACACACACAAACACACACACACACACACACACACACACACACACACACACACACACACACACACACACACACACACACACACACACACACACACACACACACACACACACACACACACACACACACACACACACACACACACACACACACACACACACACACACACACACACACACACACACACACACACACACACACACACACACACACACACACACACACACACACACTGCATATATATGCGAAATCGCTTTTGCCTCTGTCGGTACATTTCCCGTACAAAACACACATAGTGTTGGCACAGTATGAGCACAGTGTGGACACAGTACGTGTTAATGTCCCAAATTCACATAGTAACTCTATGGAGACTATGTGAAATCGGGACATTTTCCTTCAATCACCACAGTGTTTTCCGTAAAGACTAGTGTGTTGCCCCCCCCCCCCCCCCAGTACCCAAAAAAAAAGCTGGCTACGCTACTGGTGAAGAGTTCAGTGGGCCAAGTTCTCTTGGACAAGCGCGCCCTCTACTTTTGAATGACGTATAATTGATAGCGATTTTGTTGTTATTATTTTTTGTTGCTATTTTGCAATCACTGTCTGCGTGACGTCACCACGTCGTATTTGACTGGTAGGCGCGAAAATAGGAAAATCCTTGGTAGATAGCTGGACCAAGGACGGAGAAAAAACAGTATTTACTGATCTGGTTTCTAACCTTCAACAGGTAATAAAGGTCCAGTTGACAATTAGTTACGTTGAATGACGAACAAATATGTACGTAAAAATCGGTAGTTATTTATTGTTGTAAACCTGCAATCTTTGTCGAGCAAACACACTTATTTGGCGTGTAGGAGGTTTAGCACAGTTTCGTAATCACGTGGGGGGGGGGGGAGGAGTTCAGGTTACGGTCCCACCACAAAGTTTCCCTATCTTCACCGTCATCTCCACATAAAATAAATATACAAATGTTCACTAAACACCACTGCCAAATCTAACGAAACTAATCCAACTTAGCTGGGGATATCTTTTTTTAAATAAATAAGCCCCTTCTATAATTAATGTTACAATAGGAACAACGAACTCTTTTAACCACCGCGTACTTGAATAGAAGTCAGGTATTTTGGTACAACGCCATATTGGTTTATCTACGGTGGACTGTGATCAAGGTTGCGAAATACAAATAAATTGAGGGTTATTCATATTTTGATTTCTACACGTGAAGCAACGTTCCGGATGTCTTTTCTTTTCGTTTCGAATATAAAAGCTTTGGAAAATCGGTATATAAAGTCAGTTCCAAAAAGAGTGGGAAAACATTTGGGCAAGTGCAATCTAAGATACTTGTGGAGTAAAACAAAGGCGTACGAACTATGACGGCGGCTCGGAATCCACCCTGTGACCAAGGCACAGTTATTGCTGATTCAGCTCAAAATGGCGGGTTCCATAACGAGCGGTCGCCCTTGCTTCATTCCTCAAATGCTAAAGGTAAGACAAAACATTTTACGACGTGTTGCAACGTAAGCGTCCCATTAAGATTATTTCCGATACCTTAAAAGCTTTAGTGATGTGACTTATTGAGGTGAAATGTACAAATTTGGGCTTGAAAGGCATTGCATTGCGAGGATTTTTAGCATTATTGTATACCTTACAAGTTCCACCTTAAACATCTTAAACATCAAGACTAATCAAAATTTAGTAACAGAAAACAGTTTTCGCTTTAATGAAAAAAGTACCCTTCATTCCAATTCAACTGGTGTTACAAAAATGTGAACGAGTAAATCTTTATAGAAAAGAAATATGATACCTTAGGTACCTCAGCCCACAGATGAGTCCTTTTTAATAATTCTTCAAAGAATATAAAATATGCCAATAATATGGAAATTTTCTGTGTATTTATTATATATATTGTTTCGAAAAAAACAAGGACAACGCAAAGCCTAGCATCCCCTCACCGGGTACATATGGCATACATATGAATATTTGATGAAGTGTGAACTTTGCCCTTTGGCATACATACTTGAAGATCAATATCAAAGTATCAAAGGATACACGATTTATAAAATAATCTTCCTGTTTACTTAGGGGCGTCGATCCATTTTTTGGGATGGGGTGGCAAAAGTAAGAAGAACGTCAACAATTTTCGGTTCGCTCCGCACGCCAAAGAGCAGTATAGAACTTTGCGCGCGAATCGCGCCGAAAAATTGAAATTGAGTATGTTTAGTAGTATTTTCTGTTTACGTTTAATGGTTTTGTTGTGTCTTGCACTTGTTTTTAGACATGTTCTTGCGTTACGTTTCATGAATTTTTGAAGTTGACTTTTTTTTTTTTTGGGGGGGGGGTGTGGCGCAAATCGATAATGTTTGCCCCCCCCCCCAATTTTTTTGTGGAGGCGCACCTTAATAAGTACTTTAATAAGTACTTATATAGTTTTTCTGCAACCTACCACAAGGAAATAATCACAATGCAATTTTTCGTTATGTATTGATTATAGTATTGTGCAAGTATGTTTGAACACTTTTTTAATCAATAACACAAAATATTTCATATTTCCTTTCAGCCAAAGAAAGCCACAAGTTATTATCTACTCGGACCGTCTTGCCTACATGACCTTCTTCTGGTTTATGGTTCGGCTTCCATTGTCCGTATCCAATGTGAGTGTCGCAATAACAGCCATGGTTAACAGCAGTTATCAGTACAACACAGTCGATGATTGCGCTGACTCTTACAGCCGAAGTGTGCCGAATTATTTCCAGTAAACGAACAACGTGGAAAAGGCGGTGATGGATGATGTATCGCGATTCCACCAAATAAAAATGATGTTGACTAAAAAACATATTGTTGTTGTTGTTGTTCGTCTCTTTTCGTCTCGTCTCTTCTTCTTCTCCTTCTCCTTCTCCCTCTTCCTTCTTCTCCCCTCTTACCTTTCTTCTCTCTTGTCTCTTATTTTTTTCTTTTTTTTTTTTTTTCTTCCCTTCTCCTTCTTCTTCTTGCCTTTCTTCTTCATCCTTCTTCTTCTGCCTGCTCTCTCCTCCTCTCTCTTCTTGCTGCTTCGCTTCTTCTTTTTCTTCTTCTCCTTCTTCTTCTTCATCTTCTGTCTCTTACTTTTTTCTCCTCGCCTCTCTTCTCCAAACCTCCAGCCTTCTTGCTCCTTCCTCTTCTTTCTTCCTGTCTTCTTCTTCTTCTTCATCTTACCTCTTCTCCTTTATTTTAAAGCATTGCCCGCCAAGTGTGTCTTTGCTTTTTTTGCAAATAATATTTTTTGCTATAATTTGATAGTTTCGTTCATATGCACATTTTTATATATTATTAGTGTTGTATTTCACGATGTTGTAATTCATTCAATGATTTTGTCATTAATTTGTAAATCAATTTTGCTTTGAATAATGTATTATTGCAAAAGAAAATGATTTAATAAAGTTTTACTTTGAAAATCAAAACAGTTTATTCGTCTCTTCTTCTTCTATCTTCTTCTTCTTCTTCTTCTCTTCTCTTCTCCTCTCTTCACCTCCTCCTCCTCTCTCCTTCTCTTGCTCGAACTGTTCTTCCATCCTGAAACAATACCAGCACTTAATTACAGTTAAATTATCAATGGGGTTTAAACACTTGATGCAAATTATAGAAATGCCATGCAGTGCACCATTTTTGCGGACTACTATTAACCAACCATGATGACCTGACGACGAATGTCTCTGTTGCCATGCCGTAATTCGACGTGTCCAAAGTGCGAAATGAGTTTCATACAACTCTTTAATTTATGCAATGAACTGAGCTCATCTAGGTACAGTGTCAGCGAAAGATGCGTGTGTATTCCGACAAATATCGCAAGATGTGCTGAATATTCTGCGTGGATACCGAGTCGACGACGTCAGATTGTTCAGACTTCAGATACGTCTGGACTGTCGGGCATTGACCAAATAACGCTCTAGAAAAAAAAGTTTCTGTAGTCTCCAGATTGGTATGGAAAATATCATAACAATTGGTTTGAGATGAAGTGCTGTTGATATAAGCACATTGTATCTTCCAAGTTTTATTTGCCATTGATGAGATAATCCGACTGATTAGTGAGGAAAGTGCTCATCTCCCATTCGTAGAAGAAGGAATCACCTGCCAATAGCGATTTGCACACGACACTGAACGTTATCACAGAGTCAGTTCTTTACAGCTAATGTTCATTATACTTTACAGAGGCCTGGTGCTCCTACATTATACCACTCGGAATGCACTATGAAGGTATTTATTTTTCAAAGATTTAAACAAAAAAATTCCATTCACGCAGTCCTCCTGTTAATTATAGAATTGTTGCTCGCCTACACCTCGACAGTTCCTAATTCAGGTTTTACAAGCACTCCCTAGATTGTGAACGATGTATGTGACGGGCTGATATTCCAGCCCGTAATTGTATTTGCACACGGTGAAAGCTGTGATAGTTTGTACATCTGATAAAACTTACTGGGCACGACATTGTAAATAACATCATAATTAATAATTTTCCTGAATCCGAGCAAATGGTATTAAGGATATACAAGTCGGACTTACGGTTTAGATAATATTCTAGTCACATCATAATTTGAGGGATGTTGTAAAAGTACCAACTGATGGGACTACGCGAAAATACGAATAAATGGCCTTGCATAACAGTCCCAGTAAACAATAGGCCAAATCTTGCTCTGTGCAGGTACAACTCTATACAATTGGTGATAACACAAAACGCTAACCCCTGCAATGTTTCAGCATTTTCTGTACAAATTTTCTGCATCAGAAGTAATCACAGCACTTCAATAAACTACAAGTGGTCTCAGAAACTTGTCCCAATCGGAGGCAAAATATTAAGGTATAATTTGTTCTAAAAGGTATGTGTGTTTGGTATCATATTATAAGAAGAATACAATTTCTTTCTGAAAACTTAATGGCATTTAATTCACTTATAAATCAAAAGTTATGATAACGTATGTCCAGTCAGGCAAAATCACATTGTCCCACTCTGTGTATGGTCATAACAAATTGAATGGTGGTTATCGTTGCTTTACAGGAACCATAAAACTGAATTGCCGAAAATTTAATTAATAAAACAAATAACAAATGCATTTGGTCTTTCAAATATATTTATTAAAGATTATTTCGTAGTAAATAAAGAAATATAAACTCTAAATATACTTACCGCATTGAAATGTATATTGCACATGTTCATTCTTTTGTTTAACCAGACTGGCATTCACACTGAACATCATGAACTCATTCATTTAACATGGCCTTTTGGCAAAGTTAACTACATCCTTGCAACTATGAATTAATAGGAAATCCAGAAATGTACAACCTGAAAAAATTCTGTTCGTTCAGCTAAATTGAACGATTACACAATACTTTTTCACACTCGAATTGGTCTTTTTGAAACAAATGCAGAACCGCATTGAAATATCTGTAGCGCATAGAGTGGTCCTGGGACAAACGCGATTTTGCATCATTGCAGAAAGAATCAATATATCTCACATTGAACAATAAATACACGTTTAATCTAGGGTGATATTATTACATATTAATAAAGAAAATCAAGTTTTCCAGCGTTGGACCATTTTAGTAGACATGACTGTAGCGGTGTTGTGCAGAATAATGCAGCAAATTGTATTGTTTGACATCGAAAATCGATAAAAATAATGTTCCAATTGCTGTTCAATAATATATCTCTCGGGAATGTTTTTGCATTGGGTCAGGTCAAAGTTGTTGCGACTATTTCAGGTTGAAAACCTTCTACAGAAAACTTTCCATATTTCTTCTCTAAAATTATTTATTAATTTTAATACCATTAACGAGGACTTGAATAATCATCAATAACACTGATTTTATGCAAGAATACTTATGTGGTGTTGCTTACGTGCTGCCTTCGAAAACTACAATAGAATGGCACAAAGTTCACTGAGGTGATTCAAAAAATTGTTTGCAAGAACTGGGTGTATAACAAATCGGCAACTACAAGTGAACCAGTCATTTACATATAATTGCAAAATAAATATGGACCTAATATTGGATCCTTGGGTACACGCACATGTGAATGACAGGCTTTAAGATAAAACACCATTAAAAAAAACATATGTAATCGATCAACAAATACATTGTTTAAGACCACAATAAGGAAACCACAGAATGAACATAATTTGTATTTACTATAAAATACCAATGATCAGAAAAACTATCAATGCTTTGGCGAGACTTAAAAAGATCCTATTGTTGATTTTTCAGTGAAAAAATACGTATAATGAGTTAAAATAAAATGCCTATTT
>JZLH01S0021645.1:8792-26902 GCA_001188425.1 Eucidaris tribuloides | reverse complement strand
TCTTCGTTTTGACTGTTCAATTTCACAAAACAATAGTGTTACACAAGGTCAAAATGAGGCTCACATAATTGTCGAACTCATGGGCTTCAGGGCTGCCCCTGACCCTCAAACAAATTAATCACCATTTTAGAAAATAAGCTCCCTATCAGGATTGTAAGAATAAAAAAGTTATAGCTTCGAACCAGTGCGAAAAGTTTGACAGCGGGGCGCCATTTTTAGCTGTAATTGATATCCATTTAACGAAAAAGGGGTTTGCAGAGAATCAAATTCTAAGAACCGAGACTTCAGGGGCTCCCGCCTGACCCCCCAGCTGGGGATTCTAAGGCGGACCCTGGACCCACCCGTTACGAATGATCAGCCACTATACCCAGCAAAAATAGGTTCAGTGGGACCCTGTCGAAAATCCCTTGTTCTTCATTATGCAGCCTCTCCCCCTTGAAAATGAGGCTACGGACCCAAATAACACATTTGCACAATTCCATTTGCTGCTCCCCACAATTGCAGGTCTTAATTATTTCGATTTTTTACTAAGCAAGAAAGAACACACCACCAAAAACGCCAGTTTTTCTGCCACTTTTCAAAAATTTTTTCAACACCCAGCTCGCTCGCCTACTTCTCGCTCGCGGATTTGTCTTGCCTACATCGAGGAGATACGATGGCAAACACTAGTATTCTGTAAAATAAACCATGAAAATGGCCGATTTATTCACAAAATTATCAAAAATTGGATCTGGGACGCTTTAACAAGAAAACTACATTCAGTATTATACTAGTCGCGCTTGGGTACATGCCGCGATTAAATTCTCATCTGAAATACCAATTTGGGGTGAGCGACGGTGCCCCCCCCCATTGACAGTTGCCCCCACGGCTTACGCCACTGATTGATATGTTACAAGGCTCCAGCAAGCTGTCAGATTGTAAGAGCAATCTTTATCAGAAATAGTATGCAAGAATTTTGCTTAATATTAACAGTTATTATAAGCCAAATGCCTACAGATGCCCAGTTCTGCTTCCAGAATTAGATTAGCTATTCTCGCATTTATTGAGGCTTGATCATTTGACCTCTTTGGCCTACACACTCCAAAATCGAACTTGGGCTGTATTTTGATATCATGAACCTTCATTCCAAATTTCATCACAATCTGTCACATATTAGTAAAGCTATCGAACGGAAACCAGTGTTTCGGACGGACGGACGGACAGTGGCGTTTCTATATCCCCTCCGACTTCGTCGGCGAGGGGATAATAAGTAATTCCAAATTCTAAACTGTTATATATCAAAATAAAAATTACATCACCCTTACAACAGTACATCTTTTAAAAAAAACTGTTGTACTCAAGAGTTTTGTACACCATGCATGTGTAACTGGATGTAAAAAAAAACCTTATGGCTCTTTAAAGTTGACACGACACTCAAGAACTTCAAAAACTATTACGCGATAAGAGTTCATAATGGTATAACCTGCACTTGTTGCAACATCCTTCTGATCCACGGGTTGATAATTTAATTTCGTGAAATTTACTCTGAAAGTTTACTCCCGAACAAGAGACACTTGAAGCCAATTATTTATTTTAAAGAATATAAAATACTTTTGTAAATGTTGGAAATTACTTGTGCAATTTTAGATCTTCAAAATCCTTTCCTGTAGAATTCAAAAGATTACTCAAAGAAACAGCTGCGTTTGAATTTTATCTTTCATTTGGTTTTGTTTTTACAGTTGTGTTTTCATGTTTGTGCAATTCCATATGTGTACAGGTTTTAAATACCAAGTTTTATCGATGTTTAATTGATTTACTCCTCTGTTTGCCGGTAAAAAACGCATTGTACATGCTATTTTTTTAATTTCTAGATACAAATTTTGTTTTATTTTATAAATGTTTTATTGTAATTCACTGTTTGGTTTGTAGGTTTTACCACACTTGAGTATTTGGGTCACCCCATTTTTTTTTAATCATTTTGAATATGCGAAATGCGAAATAAATTATAAAAAAAAAATAACTGACCCAATTTTAGGCACACGTGGCAATGCTCCATACATGATGCTCTAGCTTGAAATTACTCATCGTCTAAATGGTGTTTGTTTCGTGTGTATCATAAATCGTTTCGAGGCAAAGACTGTGAGATGGTGCAACATATTTCATTTAACAAAAACAATGACAAAAAGATCAAATGATACACTATCTATAAAATAATCTTCCTGTTTACTTAGGGGCGTCGATCCATTTTTGGGATGGGGTGGCAAAAGTAAGAAGAATGTCAAAAATTTTCGGTTCGCTCCGCGCGACAAAGAGCAGTATAGAACTTTACACGCGAATCGCGCCGAAAAATTGAAAATTGAGTATGTTTAGTAATATTTTCTGTTTACGTTTAATGGTTTTGTTGTGTCTTGCACTTGTTTTTAGACATGTTCTTGCGTTACGTTTCATGAATTTTTGAAGTTGACATTTTTTTTTTTGGGGGGGGGGGTGCGGCAAATCGATATGTTGACATTTTTTTTAGGGGGGTGGCGGCAAATCGATATGTTTGCCCCCCCCTCAATTTTATTTTGGAGGCGACCGCCCCCTTGTCACCCCAGGATAGACGCCCCCGTGTTTACTTTAATAAGTACTTATATAGGGTTTTTTCTGCAACCGTCTACAAGGGAAATCTCAACAATGCAATTTTTTTTGTGTATGATTATATTTATATATTTGTGCGAGTATGTTTTGAACATTGTTTATCAAATGAACCAAATATTTCATATTTCCTTCCAGCCAAAGAAAGCCACAAGTTATTATCTACTCGGTACCTCTTTGCGTACATGACCTTCTTTGGTTTTATGGTCGGCTTCATGTCCCGATCCAATGTGAGTGTCGCAATAACAGCCATGGTTAACAGCAGTTACAGTACACACATCGATGATTCGCTGAACTCTACAGCCGAAGTGTGCCGAATTTATTCCAGTAACGGAACAATCGTGGAAAAGCGGGTGAGTGGATGATGTATGCGATTCAAAAATAAAATGATGTTGCTCTAAAAAACATATTGTTGTTGTTGTTGTTCGTCTTCTTTTCGTCTTCGTCTCCTTCTTCTTCTCCTTCTCCTTCTCCCTCTTCTTCTTCTCCCCCTCTTCCTTTTCTTCTTCTTCTTGTTCTCTTTTCTTCTCCTTCTCCTTCTTCTTCTTGCCTTTCTTCTTCTCCTTCTCCTTCTCCTGCTCCTCCTCCTCCTTCTTCTTCTGCTTCTGCTTCTTCTTTTCTTCTTCTTCTTCTTCTTCTTCTTCTTCTTCTTCTTCTTCTTTTCTCCTCCCTCTTCTTCTCCACCTCCACCTTCTTCTCCTTCCTCTTCTTCTTCCTCTTCTTCTTCTTCTTTTCTTCTTCCTCTTCTCCTTTTTTGTAAGCATTGCCCAAGTGTGTCTTTGCTTTTTTTTGCAAATAATATTTTTTGATATATTTGAAGTTCGTTTCCAATGCACTTTTTATATATTTATTATGTGTTGTATTTCACGATTGTTGTAATTCATTCATGATTTGTCATTATTTTGTATCAATTTGCTTTGAAATATGTATTATTGCAAAAAAAATGATTTAATAAAGTTTTACTTTGAAAAGTCAAAACATTTTTCTTCTTCTTCTTCTTCTTCTTCTTCTTCTTCTTCTTCTTCTTCTTCTTCTTCTCCTTCTTCTTCACCTCCTCCTCCTCCTCCTTCTTCTTGCTCGAACTGTTCTTTCCATACTGAAAACAATTACCAGCAAATTAATTACAGTTATTATTCAAGGGGTTAAACACTGATCAATTTATAGAAATGCCATGCAGTGCACCATTTTTCGGACTACTATTACCAACATGACGACGTGACCAATGTTCTCGTTCCATGACCGTAATTCGACGTGTCCAAAGTGCGAAATTGAGTTCATAAACTCTTATATTTACAATGAACTTGAGCTCATCTAGGTAAGTGGTACGAAAGATGCGTGTGGTATTCCGACAAATACGAAGATGTGTCTGATATTCCGGGGAGTACCGGAGTGACGACGTCAGATTGGTTCAGACTTCAGAATACGTGTGGACTGTCGGGCATTGACCAAATAACGCTCTAGAAAAAAAGTTCTGTAGTCTCCAGATTGGTATTGAAAAATATCATAACAATTTGTTTGAGATGAAGTTGCTGTTGAGAAAGCACATTTGTTCTCCAAGTTTTATTTGCGCATTGATGAGATAATCGACTGATTAGTGAGGAAAGTGCTCAGTCCCATTCGTAGAAGAAGGAATCACCGTCAATAGCGATTTCACAGACACGAACGTTAGTCACTAGATCAGTCTTTACAGCTATGTTATTAATATTTAACAAGGCCTGTGGCTCTACATTATACGCCTCGGAATGCACTAGTGAAGGTATTATTTTCAATGAATTTAACAAAATCCATTCACGCAGTCCTCCGTTATGTATAGAATGGTTGCTCCTCACCGAAGTTCCTATTCAGGTTTACAAGCACTCCCTAGATTGTGAACGATGATGTGACGGCGTGATATTCCAGCCCGTAATTTATTTTTGCACACGGTGAAAGTCTGTGGTAGTTTGTACACTGATAAAACTTACTTGGGCACGACATTGTAAATAACAGTCATAATTAATTAATTTTCTGAAATCCGAGCAAATGGTATTAGGATAACAATCGGACTTACGGGTTTAGTAATATTCTATCAATCATCATTAGGGATTTGTAAAATACCACTGATGGGACTACGGAAAATCACGATAAATGGCCTTGCCATACAGTCCAGTAGAACAATAGCCAAATCTTGGCTCTGTGCAGGTACAAACTTCTATTACATTGGTGGATATACAAAACGCTACCCCTGCATGGTTTCGCTATTTTCTGTACAAATTTCTGAATCAGAGTATCATCACACTTCAATAAACTACAGTGTGTCTCAGAAACGTTTGTCCAATCGGGAGCAAAATATTTAAGGTATAATTTTCTCAAAAGGTATGTGTGTTTGGTATCATATTAAAGAAGAATAAATTTTCTTTCTGATAAACTTAATTGCATTTAATTCACTTTTATAAATCAAAAGTTATGATTACGTATGTGCAGTCAGGCAAAATCACGTTTGTCCCACTCTTGTGTATTGGTCATAACAATTGAATTGGTGGTATCGTTGCTTACAGAACTCATAAAAACTGAATTGCGAAAATCAATAATAAAACAAATAACAAATGCATTTTGTCTTTCAATATGTTTATTAATGATTATCTAGTAAATAAGAAATTAAACTCTAAATATACCTTACTCGGCATTGAAATGATATTGCACATGTTCATGTCTTTTGTTTACCAGACTGCATTCACACTGACATCATGATCTCATTCATTTAAATGGCCTTTTGGCAAAGTTAACTACCTCCTTTGCACTATGAATAATAGGAAATCAGAAATGTACAACCTGAAAAATCTGTTCGTTCAGCTAAATTGAACGATTACACAATACTTTTTCACACTCGAATTGGGTTTCTTTGTTAAACAATATGCAGAACCTGCATGAATATCTGTAGCGCATAGAGTGTACTGGGACAAACGCGATTTTGCATCATTGCAGAAAAATCAATATATCTCACGATTGACACAATTAAATGACACGTAACTAGGGTGTATATGATTTTCATATAATAAAAAAATAATTTTCACTTGGACCATTTTTAGAGACAGACTGTATGGCGGTGTTGTGCAGAATAAGTGCAAATTGGTATTGTTGACATGGAAATCGATAAAAGTAATGGTTCCAATTGGCTGTTCAAATATATCTCTCGGGATGTTTTTGCATTGGGTTCAGGTCAAAGTTGTTGCACTATTTCAGGGTTGAAAACTTCTAGAAAACTTTCCATATTCTTCTCTAATTTATTTTATTAAATTTAATCCATTAACGAGGACTTGAATAATCATCAATAACCCACTGATTTTATTGCAAGAATATTATGTGGTGTGTGCTTACGTGCTCCTTCGGAACTACAATAGTAAGTGGCACAAGTTTCACTGAGGTGATTTGCAAAATTGTTGCAAGAACTGGGTGGTATCAACAATCGCAGACTAAGTGAGACCAGGTCATTTACATATAATGCAAATAATAATGGACCTAATATGGATCCTTGGGGTACACCACATGTGATATGAGCAGGTTGAGATAAAACACCATTAAAAGAAACATATTGTAATCGATCAACTAAATAATTGTTAAGCCACAATAAGGGTAAACCACGAATAACATAATTTTGTATTTTATCTATTAAAATACCATGATCAAAATACTATCAAATGCTTTGCTGAGATCTAAAAAGATACCTATTGTGTGGATTTTTTTTTCAGTGAAGATATTACGTTATCATGGAGATTAATTAATGCTATTTCAGTTGAGATATTTTTCCTAAAACCATATTGACAAGGACTAAAAAAAATTATTTATATCTAGAAATTCCAAAAGTCGATTGTAAATTACTTTTTCAAATATTTGTGAGAAAAAGGGTAATATAGATATGGGTCTATAATTCTAAATGTCATGTGGATTATTTTTTTCTTTGAAAATGGGTGTCACTTTTGCAATTTTTAATTTTTGAGGTACAATACCGGTGCGGAAAGAAAGATTTTTAATATGGGTGATTGGTTTTAAAATGTAATCAAATACTTTCTTTATAACAAAGGGATTAATATTGTCTATTCCACAACTGTGAGAGCTCTTAAAGTTTTTTTTTACAATATTGATAATTTCATTTTCATTGACAGGCTTATAATAAATTGATTTAAAACATGGAGGTGGCATGCATTTCATATGGTTATAATTATCATTAACATTATCAAGATGAATATTGTTGTGTACTGATTGACCCATTTTTGCCCCCCCCCAAAAAAAAACAACATTTAAATTGTCAGCAATATGTCCAGGACAAGTAGGATTATTTCCATTTAGAGTTACATGAGATGGGATTTAAAGGTATTGGCTAACATTTACCACAGTTTAAAAAATCTGAGCCGCATGATTCCCCATGCTACCAGTGTCTTTGATGAGGTCTAAAAATGAAGCCCTGGAAAAATTGTATTTCAAAATGATTATTTAGTGCTTTAAAAAAGTGAAAATCGTAAGTTGACCAGATTCACTTGCCCATTTCCTCCCATAGATTTACTGTGTGTACACCAAGGTTAATAAAACTCGCCCCGAGTTTTATTGTTTCTTCATGTATAAATTGCCATTGGCAGTGTAACTTTCCAAACTTTTGTATTCTAGGGTGTTTATTTGTCCATTTGAACACTACTATGTAGCTCAGATATCAAAGTTTGACAATTTTTTAAATTGAAGCTCCACAATGTTAGCCTATCACTTTAATGTTTATTATTGCATAAAATTTCCTTAATAATATTCGATGATTTTTTAATATTTCTTTTATTTTTTTCAAACTGCACGAAATGAAAATCCCTTGTTGAGACTCAATTTTCGTCACTTTTTTTTGGCCTAAAAGGAAGGTGATTTTCCATGGGATGCTCGGACACAAGAGTTCATCTTAGGGGCGTTCTATTACGGGTTTATCATCCTACAACTCCCGGCCGGCTTCTACGCTGACAAACACAGCAAAGCGGCCATGTGGATGTATGGGTTGTCCTACTTCTTCTCATCCATCTGTACTCTATTTATCCCATTGGCTGCTTACAATGGTGCTACAACCATGTTCATCGTGAGGTTATTAACAGGTTTTTTTGAAGTAAGTATGAATTATTCCGTAATGATTGAGTTATCTAATTATTTTTCGACCCTATTCTAAGTCTTGCTGTCGGTTTCGTAGAACCCAAACCCAGAGTGTTCAAACCGTTCCCAAAGATTCGGTTAAAGGGGAAGGGGGGGGGGTGGGTAAAGCCACGATTGATCCACTGATTAATCCTCTGATGCCAGAACTAGCTTTCAAGCACGAGAAGACAATAGTCTGGTCCTACACATAAATCATCGCATCCGTACAAAAAAATCCTTGGATCCCCTGAAAGATACAACATAACTTTAGCGTAGGATAAAGTGTAAGATAAAAGCCCAAGTTTAGTTTTGGGGATTTTTTTTTATTTGAAAGCTTTATGCCCCAAAGTCATAAAACCCTGCAATAATAATTCTGAATGTCTGTATTTTTTTTTTTAGTTAATGAAAAATCTCGAGGGGACCCCCCGAAGATTTTCGACTATATTTTACATTATAGCATCCAAAGGGTTAAAAAGGCTTTAAGTTTGCATGTGTTTATACCTCATCTGAAAGAGCAGACTTCAGATATAAATCATATAACTGTTTTTTAGGGGTTTTAGTTTTTTTTAAATATTATTAATGAAAATTCTTGAGGGGGGACACCATGAATTTTTGGCTAATATTTACATTATAGCATTCAAAGGTTAAAAAGGTGTATGATGACTATACCTCATTGAAAGAGCAGAGTCTGTTCTTCAGATGAGGTATAACACATGTAACCTTAAAGTCCTTTTTAACCCTTTGGATGATATAATATAAAATATAGTCGAAAATCTCGGGGTCCCCCCCCCCGAGATTTTTCATTAACTAATTAAAAAAAAACCCCTAAAGACATTCAGAATCTATATTGCAGGTTATGACTTTGGGGCATAAGCTTTCAAATAACAAAAAATCCCAAAACTAAAACTCTAACGTAAATTTAGATGAAATTCATTCGAACAGGTTAAAAGAAAATTCTGTAGGCCTATACAAGTGTACTTACAACACGATATGTGTCATGATGTTGTACATTAATTGCTGACAGTCTGAGTATGAAATATGTACGTATCAAAGAAAAGAGAGAAAATGCATGAATCATGTACTTTTGATCCATTTTAGGGATTCACTTATCCATGTTTGTACGCCATGATGTCGCGATGGGCTCCTCCCACCGACCGCAGTACACTTCTGGCCATTGCATTTGCAGGTATGTTCAAGCAAAAAGCGGGACATATACTGACCTGTATAATTTGTGGAAACGACCCACGTCTATCAGTACAAAATTACGCAATACTTTAATATAACAGTATTACTTCTTATTTGAGTTTTTTGACGTTTCTCTTTAATGACACAGTAGCAAGTTTGTATTGCCCGAGCACGGCAGAATTATTACTGTATTAATTCACATTGATGGCCTATACGATTTCGCAATAGGGAACGAATTTAGCCACCGGGGGGGGGGGGGGGTTATATTGAGGTACCCACTATCGAGTTGTGGTGTAAATCAATATAACGCGAATAACTACATTGCTTTTCTAGCCATTTTTAATGCTACGGAGCTAAAACTTCAAATTTATTCAATAACACCCATCCCGTCTAATGCTTATGTCTCTTGAGCACGTCAATTTTGTTCTCTCCTAGATTCCCTTTGGTAGGATTAAACATTGATAACATGCTTGTATTCAGATCGTATATTCATTAAGTAATGATATCGGCGGAAATCGTCATTTGACACGACCATTTTCATCTATTTGACTTTTTAAAGGAATGCCAATTGGTCAAATTGTCGGACAACCTATCTCCGGGCTGTTGTGTGATTCTGACTTCCTAGGCGGCTGGCCGTCTACGTTTTACTTGTTTGGTAAGTGACAATGAAATGATGTTTGCTGGGTGACAAAATAGATAAATACTTTAAACTAACTCGAGAAGATAAATTCCAAAAATTAGTCAGAAGAAGAAATAGCGACGTATTGAAAGATACCCCAAACACAAATTGTCTGCCAGAATCAACAAGGTAAGCAGTGAGTGTATAGATTTCTTGATACAAACAAGGAAAATGACGAAACAGCCCATGGATTGTCTTTACAGAATATACAAAATAATTCAGAGTAATTGGAACCCGATAAATACAACAAGAAAATTCACAAAAGACAGCACTATGGTTAATCATTCAAAAAATGGCAAATCTTTTTTTTTTCACGAAAGATACTACATTGACTATTAAACTTCTGGTTTGAAACAACATCAGAATGATTCTAAAAAATAATATTTCATTACTATTTTTGTTTCAGGCACTATTGGCATCATTTGGTTTATTGCGTGGGTGTTAATAGTATACGACTCGCCGTCTTCACATCCCCGAATTTCTGCAGAAGAAAAGGAATATATTCTTAGTTCTCTGAGAAGTGAAACGAAGGTTTGTATGCAAAGATATTTTCATAGGATTTGCAGTAGTAATGATAGGAGATTACTTTTCTGGTAATACTGTAAAATTTCATGACAAAGCATTTTAAAGACACTATTATAACATTGTGGAAGACCCAATTTAAAAAAAAAAATTGTCAAATTTTGTTATCTGACATATCCCACAGTGTTTGAATGTCCAAATGAACACCCTAGAACACAAAACTTTGGACAATTATGCTGTCAACAGTCAAATAATGTACAGATGAAATCGGCACATGAATTATTCTCAGCTGAGAAAAATTCTGTCACACAGCACTCTATGGGGGAGAACTGGAATGGTTGCTCAATGATTTTCACTTGTTGAAAGCACTTAATGATTGTTTTGAACTGCAAATCTTTTTCAGGGATTCATTTTTAGACCTTATGAGAGACACTGGTAGCATGAGGAATCATGAACGTCAGATTTTTTTTTTAAACGGGAAACACTGTTATACGATGCCTTTAAAGGACGGTGTAGTGTGGTCGTTCCTCTATCATGTCAAACCAAGACCTTTTTCCTTTGCCTAAGTGTATGTTTATCCATTTGTATGATTCTGCAAATTTTAATACAGTGTTGCTAAACTGCATTCATAAAATACGTGGAAATCGGCGGATATAGCTTCAAGTTGTGATAAAATGTTAGAAATAGATGTAATTTCGCTAACATGGAAAGAAGATACCAGAAGGGTTGAAGTTTTTAGAGTCCGTATACTTACATTACCAGAAACTTAAGATGTATCACTGCACAACTTTTCACAAGAACTTCAAAATGATTGTGTCTGAAGACTAATTATTTCAAATGAAGCCTTTCGGGAACTTCCCGAGTCCTGACAATGACATCAAATTAGGTACTCTCTAAAAAATAATGAGTGAAAATATACGCTCTTTGAGGAGTGAATTTCAATAAGAGTGAATTTAGAGTGAATTTGGAGTGAAAATGTGTGTTTTCACTCATTATGGAGTGAAAACACACATTTCACTCCAATTTCACTCTAAATTGACTCTTTTTTTTTGAAATTCACTCCACAAAGAGTGAATATTTTCATTCATTATTTTTAGAGAGTATTATTTGCATGTTTGAAACAACGGACATGGGAAATATTCCCTGAACATTGCCCTGCATGTATCACTTTTCTACAATAATACTCTTGTAACTCTTGACCCTCACCTTAACCTTACTGTAATCCTTATTCTATTCCTAATTCAAGTACTAAGCCTAATCTGAATGTCTTTAACTTTTCCAATAGATATACCATAACGTTCTCCAGAGAATGTCTGGGTTCAGTACAATGAAACTTGGAATGATAAATTAGACAATTATTTATTCAAATTCAATATTGCTGTATATAACTGAGACTTGCGATATTTCACTTCTTTTTAAAGCGGCCAGATTCCTATCCGTGGCTCTCTATTGTGACGTCACTTCCGGTAATAGCGGTTGCTATTGGGGACTTTGCCGCGGGTTTCACGTTTAACGTGCTTGCATTAAATTTCCCGATTTATCTCAGAGAGGCACTTGGTTTTGATATCACTGAGGTAAGCTGAATGCACAATCTTATCATGTAATGTCAATCTTATCACGCAATGGGATTGACAACAACCTACGCTAAGCTTCAGGGTTAAAGATAAGTTTACTACCTCATTTATGACCTGTATTTTGAACTCTTTATATATTTTGTATATTCAATATGCTGTGTGTAGTAAAAAGGTATGTGTTTTATAGTTATTTTTGTAGAATTCATATCACATCATTAACACCTTAAAAACCGATCTTTGACAAGGACACCATGCAAAAGTGGCCTTGACTAAAAAAAAAAAACAAAGACTGCGTTTGATAAAATATGAAAATGTTGGCTCATTTGAGCGGATATCTCCTGCCTGAATACGACAAGAAAGTAAAAACGATAACGGAATTCCTGTTGGCCAGATGTTTATTTTTCCTGCTATTTAGATCTTCTTTTGCCTATAGACATTTTGTTTCGATTTTGTTTTGCATATCCAGTTGTCAGTGATCTCTTAAATATCTGTGTAATCTGTTCAACGTTTAAATCGACTACAGTCATGTCAGAAATTACAGAAAAGCTTAAACTTTGATGTTATCAATTAAATAGTTTCAAGAAAATATATGAAACATGCTGATAATTTCATGCTCTAGACTGGATTTATTTCTACCTTACCGTATGTTGGGTATGGTTCGCCATCATTAGGGAGGACTCTTTGCTGACTTTTACTGAAAGACAATATTTCAGCCCGACAGCGATTAGAAAAATAGTACTTCTATGGGAAGTCAAATGAATAATATAAATAAATATATATATATATATATATATATATATATATAATATATTATATTGTACACTCAGCAAAAAAAGAAAGTAAACACTTTTTCAAGTTCACATTTTAATTTATAACTTTAATAATACATCTCCATTGTCATCGCGGTTTGTCTGGTATGGGAAGCTGAGATGCCAGAATATCTGCGGGTTCCGATGACCGCCGCTGTTGAAAATTGGGCAAATTTGAGAAATTGCATTGCCTCCGAAAAATGGCCCTAGAATCAAAACGCCTTACTCAAAATCAATGATCTTGGTATCATTCTATTGGAAAAAGAATGTTCTAACCAAAGAAATAAAAAATTAATGACATTTGCCGATAATGGTGAAGAAATTAGCGATCATACTCGTAGCATTCTTTCTGGGCACCCTGTATATGCCTCAACGTAGTAGAACATTCCAAAAGTATCCAGCCAATATTGTATCGTGGCCTATGGAATCAAATACCTTATCATGCTTCGTGCCATATACTTTGTTTCAGAAGTACTTTGCTGATAACGCCATTATCAGTCAACATAAATAATTCTAATGATATAATAATGACGATGGTGATAATAATAATAATAATAATATAATAATAATAATAATAATAATAATAATAAAATAATAATAATAATAATAACAATAATAATAATATATAATAATAATAATAATAACAAAAAAAAATAATAATAATATCGGGAAGTATCAGGACTAGCCACATCAAAAGATGTGGAATGTGAGGACAAAGGTAATAACCAGTGGTGATGGTGCATTCGGAACTGTTCCTGCAAACTTAAAAAAATCGTGTTAACACATCCATTGATCTTATACAGAAGTTTTGCACTGTTGGGACAGCTAGGCTGCTGAGAAAAGTGTGAGAAAAACTATAACTCTACATTGCCAACTTTTGAACTAGGAAGATTATGCGTAATAGGAATCCTTAGAAATGTGTTAATTGCTTGGCTATCTTGACAGATCGCTTATGTTTAATCTACGAAGAGCCGTGAGAACACTACAATGATGATGATGATGATGATGATGACGATGATGATGATGATGATGATGATAATGATAATAATAAATAAATAGTAATAGATATAATAATAATAATAATAATAATAATAATAATAATAAATAATAATAATAATATAATATAATAATAATAAAATATAATCAATAATAACAATTAGTAATAATAAATATTAAGTTTTTGAAGTGTTCTTGTTTTCTAGGGTTTCTGCCGTCTGCCCTCTTTCTCGCATTAACCGGATTTGCTGGCTGTGACGCGGCCCTCGCAATTTCATTCCTCACTCTTTCATTGGCTTTCGTTGGTGTGCAGTTTTCTGGTTCTTCCTTGGCTCAACTCGAATTTGCTCCGCAGTACGTAGGCATTGTCAGTGCGTTGGTCAACGTCTTTGCACTCTCGGCCGGATTTGTGGTACCATTGGTAGTAGCAGAATACACTGAAAATCAGGTAATCATGAATAGAAACTTAGTTGTGTTTGTGACAACTCACATTTTATCTCTCGACAAAATAAGAGCTTTGCGAAAGCGAAAATAGCAAGAATTCTGTCCAACCAAATACAAATTATATAAATGAATTATTATGCATACGGTCATTTTATTGGAAGGATAAAAAATTACTATTCCTATGGCGAATTGGATTGTTAGTGTACTTGTCTCTATTTGAAACCCTCAACATGCAAAGTAAATAGTAAGGATTGGAATCAGTCCCCTGTTTAAGTTAGAATGATTGTAGGATCAAAAATACTGTTTGAATTTTCTGTTGTAAAAAAAATTGAGGGGTCGTCTGTTTTCACTTCGTTTTTGTGATGCAATTTTTTTTATCAGAAATCCCTTTGACAATTAGAATTGGTTGAGCAGTAGTCTCTAAGTTAAGTTTCAATCATTGGTATACTTAAATTTAACGCAACACTGATATGGTGTGCTCTTTAAAACTTAAACGTATTGGCTAACATTTACCACAGTTAAAAAAATCTGAGCTACATGATTCCCCATGCTACCATTGTCTTTGATAAGGTCTAAAAATGACGCCCTGAAAAAAATGTATTTCAAAATGATTATTTAGTGCTTTAAAAAAGTGAAAATCGTAAGTTCATCGGATTCACCTGCCAATTTTCTCCCATAGACTTACTGTGTGTACACCTACGCTATTTAAACTCGCCCCGAGTTTTAATTGTTTATTCATGCATAACTTGCCATTGGCAGTGTAACTTTCCAAACTTTTTTTTATTCTAGGGTGTTTATTTGTCCATTTAAACACTACTATGTAGCTCAGATATCAAAGTTTGACAATTTTTTTAAATTGAAGCTCCACAATGTTAGCCTATCACTTTAAGTAAACCAATTCGAAGCGAAATGGTTCAGCCTGGATGTACACTCCGATCATTGTTAATGTGGGTATATCATTCAACTTATTTGCTAAGGCCTTGGTCACACTAGCAGTTACGACTACCTGCGATTGAGTTACGACGATTTATCGCAGGTGATCGCAGTAGTTGCGCTAGATCGTACGATTTATCTACGACAACATGGAATTCACTTGTGATCGCAGGTGATGGTCTACGCATCGAAAATAGGTTTCAAACCGGTTTGAAAACCTGGCTCGGATCATTTGATGCAAAGAGGTGGCCAAGCAATGCCAGTGATCGTGCGGGGCATCGTGCCATCACCCTACGATTGATCGTGCCACTAAATCGCACTTCCAAGAGCGAATTGCTGATACGAGAATGGTAAAACAGATCCGCGGTAGACGCACGACAAATGGCTAGCCTCATCGTACGTGTATGATCCTGACTTGCGAATACTGGAATGTGTTTAATGGCATGTTTTCGGTTAATTTATGTTGTTGCTGTTTAAATAGAAAGTTGAATGTCATTCTCGGGATCAAGTCCGGAATGAACTTCAACATCATTTGTGGCATCTTTCAACGGAGGCTTCTTCTATTCCTCCGCTGCAGCTTCGCCCCTCTTCCTGAGCTTTTTGGAGCATGTCTGAATTATACTGTACATGTAATGTACGAGTTACATGTGGTCTCTATGTACATTTAGTGGTGCATGTCAGAAGGAACACTGATTTATATAGCAACGTGAATTAATGGAACGTAAAATAATGATTTTCCCTTTGTTGGGCTTGTTAAAAAGCATTCCATTCACACCTTTGTTTCACAAAACGCATAATTCTTCCATATCGGAATGCCAACCGTAGGCTCTT
This sequence comes from Eucidaris tribuloides, assembly GCA_001188425.1. Classification (NCBI taxonomy): domain Eukaryota; kingdom Metazoa; phylum Echinodermata; class Echinoidea; order Cidaroida; family Cidaridae; genus Eucidaris; species Eucidaris tribuloides. The sequence goes on along the minus strand of JZLH01S0021645.1, from coordinate 11,180 downwards.
TTGAAACCAGTGAACGCACGACTTCGTACGATAAGCAGAAGCAAATCGTACGATTAGCTACCCTTCATCGCAAGTTAATCGCTACGAATACCTTGCCACTAGTCCCCAGCTAATCGCCCGTTTGTTACCATAAGGCCGTAGGTAATCGCCCACATAAGGCCACCACTTGCCGCAGGTGATCGCAAGACTGTCTGCGGACTTGTTTCAGTGATCGTGCAACTAGTGTGCGATTACGCGATGGTAATTCGTGCGATTACCTACGACAAGTGGCAAACAGGTCGTACAAGATTGATGACACACAGCACACAAATCGTGCGAGTACTTGCGGCCTGCTGCGGAGGCCTCTTGGTCTACGATTCATTTGATCGCAGGTAGTCGTAACTGCTAGTGTGACAAGGCCTAAGTTAAGTCTAGTTTACGTTGTTTTCAATACTGTCATGGTCCGATAACTCTACCCCTAACACCAATTCCACATTAAAGCCACTGGCTAACATTGTGGAGCTTCAAGTTTAAAAATTGTCAAACTTTGACATGTGAGCTACATAGTAGTGTTCAATTGGACAAATAAACACCCTAGAATGCGAAAGTTTGGAAAGTTATGCAGCCACTGGCATGGTATGCATGAATAAGCAAATAGTACTCCACCCGACTATCAGATCTGCAGACAATAAGTCCATGGGAGGAAATGGGCAGGTGAATCTGGTCAACTTGAGTGTTTGTAGTATTGCATTCGTTTAAAGCACTATATCATCACTTTGAAGTACAATTTTTTGCAGGGCTTCTTTTTTAGACCTTACCAAAGACACTTAGAGCATGGAAGATTATGTAGCTCACAGTTTTTTTTAAACTCTGATAAATGTTAGCCTGTGGCTTTAAATTGATAGGCTAACATTATGGAGCTTCAATTTAAAAAATTGTCAAATTTTGATATCTCAACTACATAGTAGTGTTCATAATTATGGACAAATAAACAGCCTAGAATAAAAAAAAAGTTTGGAAAGTTACACTGCCAATGGCAAGTTATGCATGAATAAATAATTAAAACTCGGGGCGAGTTTAAATAGCGTAGGTGTACACACAGTTAGTCTATGGGAGAAAATGGGCAGGTGAATCCGATCAACTTACGATTTTCACTTTTTTAAGCACTAAATAATCATTTTGAAATACAATTTTTTCAGGGCGTCATTTTTCGACCTTATCAAAGACAATGGTAGCATGGAGAATCATGTAGCTCATAATTTTTTAACTGTGGTAAATGTTAGCCAATACCTTTAACCCGAACCATGTAAAAAGCTGCGCTTCGCAAGATCAACAGACAGAACGAACAACAGGGCAAATGATCAATAAACCGTAGTATTGAAAGTATTAATACAACAGAACATATGTCATCTTTAGCTTTTGTGAAGAATGTTCCCGAAAATCTCATTAAACGATAAAGTTTCTTAATTGTTTTCCTGTCCAGGCCGATATCAAAGGATGGACTACCGTATTTTGGATAGCTTTTGGAATCACGATTTTTGCCGAGATATTCTACATGATATTTGGAACGTCCAAAGTGCAATCTTGGGCAATACAAAAAACTGAGGACGAAACCAACACAAGACCAGGCTCCGAAAAAGCTTAGCAGCAAACTCAGAACACACAAACACACACACACACACACACACACACACACGCACACACACACACGCACACACACACACACACACACACACACACACACACACACACACACACACACACACACACACACACACACACACACACACACACACACACACACACACACACACACACACACACACACACACACACACACACACACCCCCCCACCCACACACACACACAAGCACACCATCCAAAAACAATAACACAAAGATCACAATAATACAACAAAATGAATATGTGAGACGGAGAGGGTCACTGGCCGACCTAAGTGATCTGGTGGGTGTATATAACTTCAGACTTAAGTAATCTGGAGCCTGGTTATTGAGAGTTCTGTTGACAAGAGTACTAGTAATTTGAAGCTTATTCTCTTCTTCAATGAAAGCCAGTGTAGCGAGTTCAAGAGTGGTTGAGAAGGGTGATCACGAGAAGCGTGTAGAATTAATCGTGCTGCCCAATTTCGTAATCGTTGAACACGAATACTGATGAGAGGGAATTGAATAAAGAAGACCATTGCAATAATCAATACGAGACAGAACGAGAACGAACAGCATTGTGACAGGCAGACTGGTAAATAGACCGTTTGACCATATCGTTAAGTAGGCAAATATTCACCTTTCTGAACAGGTGGTTACCAAAACTAATGCTGAGAAATATACACGCGAGAATTCGAACACGAAGAATTTGCACCTGGGTTATCATGCCTTTTGAAATGTACAACAC
>JZLH01S0021634.1:8479-19650 GCA_001188425.1 Eucidaris tribuloides | reverse complement strand
CCCGCGCAAGTACCTAATTAGGCCCCCTTACAGTTTCTCACATATTTCCTGTTCATCTTTTTGAAAAACCGACTACAATCCCTAATAATTTCTATAAATATATGTGTTTACCATGTATAGAATCACGTCTGTTCTATGCACACTTTAAAAAAGTTCCTGCCGTGGGAGGGGGTATCCCCCTACCACTCTCGGTTGATTCGCTCCCTCGCAAGTACCCAATTACAGTTTTTCACAAATTTTCTGTATATCTTTTTGAAAACCTGACTACAATCCCTAATAATCTTTATAAAGTATACCTTAAAATATGTATTTACCATGCATAGAATCACGTCTTTTCTGTGCGTATTTTCAAAAATTTCCTGCCGTTGGAGGGGGTATCCCCCTCCCACACCCTCCCCATTCAAAATGGTATAGTGACGGTCCTGGCTTGAGTCATGAGCTTAACAGGGGGCTTTACCTCTTGATTCCCGACGCTACCAATTCATATTGCAAGTGCCACTAATTTGGAAAATAAAGGAGTTTGTAATTATTGTTGACTGTCCATTTTACGAAGAAATTGTGTTATCAGAGTGTCAAAATAGGCTCTTAAACCGCGTAGATAGAACTGTAAGCTTTCAGGGGGCTCCGCCCCTGTGACCCGCCGGGTGCTTTGCCCCGGGACCTACAGGGGCCTAAGGCGGAATCGCCTGGACCCCACCCCAATAAACATATCCCAGGAGCCTGCTATGTGATGTCCCACATTTGAAACGATGGAATTTTGAGCCCCTGCTCCCTGGCCTACTTACAGTGGGTGTAGTTGAAACACACGACCCCAGCATCCTCTGAGTGAACACAGTTGTGTGTTCCCAATACGTTTCGAGGACATGATGCCAACGCCGACTCGGATCCAGTACATCGGACTTCATCTAACCAGATCCGACCCGTTCCCGGCCCGAACAAATAAGCTCCTGTAGTATACAATGTGGCACGAGAATATCCGAGCTGTCTGCAGACGACATTAGCGTTATCCGAATCCCAGTGGTCATCGCAAACTGTGCCCCACTCCCCCTGGTAGTAAACCTCGACCCTACCGCGGTTACAGGACGAACCCCCGCGAAGGCGGACGGGGACAGATCGAAGAGCTATATGGAGGATGAGTGAAAATAAGGGACAGTGGCATTTAGCAAACATTAAGATGACGCAAACTCATATGAAAAATATAAACTCATGAATTTTGTTTTCTCTTAATTTCCAGCGAATTTGTCACATAATAATTGAGAATTTTCTAAGCGATCAAAATTACCTCATACCCAAATATTAAAGATTGTGTCCATTATTGCAACTCCCCGTAATGAGCTGCCGAAAAGATACAGTAGAGTTAGTATCAGAAAGGGTGGAGTTTAACTCAATCCTAGTTTTATTGCTGTAGCATTACTCCTTCTTAGTCAGGCTATGAACTTTTCAGCCTACCCTAAAACAAATAGATATTATTCACATTGAAAGCTAAACTTCCTCAGCACAGCATTTTGTGATAATAGTTGCCCAACAAAAACAACGAAAAGCAAATGTGTCACTATCAAATTTTCACAGCAGAATTCAGCGAGCATTGTGTTATAAATCATAACCAACCTTGCCATTTCCTAGGTTTAAAGACACTGTATAACAATGTTTCCAGTTTAAAAAATCTGAGCTACATGATTCCACATGCTACCAGTGTCTTTGATACAGTCTAAAAATGAAACCCTGAAGAAATTGCAGTGTAAAACAATCATTAAGTGCTTTAAAAAGTGAAAATCATTGAGCGACCATTCCAGCTTTTCTCCATAGACTGCTGTGTTGCAGAATTTCCTATCGCCCGATATAAAATTAATGTGCCAATTTGTATCTGCACATATTGTACTAGTGACAGCATAACTGTCCAAACTTTTGTATTCTATGGTGTTTATTTGTCCATTCAAACACTGTCAGATATGTCAGATAGCAAAGTTCGACAATTTTTTTAAACGGGTCTTCCACAGTGTTATATAGTGTCTTTAAACATTTTTGTTTTGTTTTTATCGTACTCACTTTGTGATAACACCGCACGTAAGTTTAGATTGAACAAGACGAAAAAAATGACCACGGCAGTCTTCATTTTAGACATCGAGTAGGGTGTCGTGTTTACAGTTGTATAAAATTGAACGAATAACTATGTCAGTTCTTTTTAAAAGCAAGAACCCTGTTCCTATATCACACCAACAAGGTAGATATGCCATTAACGTATGTTTCCAACTGATGTGAAGAAACACTCCTAACATGGAATGCGTTTGGGGAAGTTCGTATGCGCTCGGGAGTTACCTAGTGATTGTTTGGCCATAGCATTATGGTAACAGAAGTTTCATTTGTATCATTGTGGAAATGGGGTTAAAGGACTATTTCAACGGGCTGGGACATTTTGGATAGGGGTGTTATTATGTCACGTGCACGGGCGATGGTAATACTTATAATACTTATAATACTTATAATTTTATAATCCCCCCAATCATTTCATTTGATTTAAAATCTAGTGGCCCTATACCTAATTTGGATTCCCTTATAGCGTTATAAAATACCATGTAAGATAAACCAAACAGAAGCAACTCCACTGAGAAATAAAGGAGAATATATATGTATTTTTTTTTCATTTTGAATAAACTTCAATAAACAGCTACAACAAAAAAGATAAAGCAAAAATGATGTGTTTGGTTTGAAGATTTCCTCAATTGTGTTTCTATTAGTAAAAAATCGCATGCAAGTTCATAGCAAGTTCGAATCGTGTGGATGAAACTATTTTGAAAGATAATAATCAAAATGTGTCTGTACGTACATGTATGTTGATCCTGACATGCTAACTAAAAAAAACACAATTATCGCATGATATAATACTAAACATCTATTGAAAGATATCGCCAAAATTCCAGTTAATTTATTTGATACCATACTTATATGACTTCAGCTGTAATTATTTACGATCAGTCTTATGCTAAACCAAGTTACAAGTCGAGTTGGTTGTCGTGGCAACACCTGTAAATAAAGCCATGAACTACGGTACATCGATGCCTATACGTGAACACTTTGTTCATATTAAAATCTCTCACCATCAAATTGTCTAACGTTAATATTTTACACAAAGTCATCAGGAAATTCTACACCAAATTGTCTTCATGGCATTTTGGCCATGTTTTCACATCTTGAACAGATTATTAAATGTATTTTCTTTCAAAAAGCAGGCCTTACGAAGTACTAAAGTTGTTTGCATTTAGGAATGTGTTATTACCACTCGCGAATTGAATTTGACGATGTGTTTTACATGTATGCCCCCATGAAAACATCAACCACAAAATGGTAAAATCCCGGTTTGCAGTCTTTTGTTGATAGATGAATGGAAAATCAGTTACATTTGATAAATTTGGGCAATTTCTATACGTCTTTTATAAATCCCGGTTTGCAGTCTTTTGTTGATAGATGAATGGAAAATCAGTTACATTTGATAAATTTGGGCAATTTCTATACGTCTTTTATTCTCGTACCCAAGCGACGGAGGGTATGCTTGGTTTCATAATTCTCCCTCACACGGACTTCTCGTTTTGTCGTAAAACCACACTTCACAATGGCCATGCCCTTGAACGTCACAGTTGAAATAATATGAACAAAATTTAATACACTAACATGACATCTCTGCTTGTTTTTATGTCTCTTAAAGTCCCTGTTTTCGTAAATAAAATTCAAAAAAGGTTGAATGTTCGTGACGAGACGTGACTGTAAAAATTGTGGGATATCGAGATTTACAACATGAGTACAACATACAGTGGCGACCGAAAGTATCGTTACGTTCCAAACGCGTTCTCAGAAACGCGTTCCTTGAAACGATGTTCAAAGGCAAATCCATCATAGCAAATGCGTGCCTTGCGTTTATTGGAACGCAATTTGTTTCTGGAATCGCAATGTACGCGTTCGGAACGTGACGATACTTTCGGTCGCCACTGTAATGCTCAGATTTTCACGAAATTTCTCGTAACTAGTCGTTTATTCGGATCAAGCCGGCATACAGTGATTGATTCCCCCTGCTTACAACACACACATAAACACACACACTGACACACACACACACACACACACACACACACACACACACACACACACACACACACACACACACACACACACACACACACACACACACACACACACACACACACACACACACACACACACACACACACACACACACACACACACACACACACACCACACACACACACACACACACACACAAACACAAACACTCACGCACGCACACACAAATACACAAACTGACACGCATACATACACACACATGCACACACACATACTGACACACACACACACACATACACATACACACTGACACTCACACACACGCACACGCACACACACTGACACACACAAATACACATACACACTGACACTCACACAGACACACACTGACACACACACACTGACACACACACACACACATACACATACACACTGACACTCACACACACACACACACACACATAAACACACACACTGACAAACACACACACACACACACACTGACACACACACACATACACACGCGCACACACACAAACATACACACTGACACTCACACGCACACGCACACACACAAACATACACACAAACACACACGCACGCACACACACAAACACACACACTGACATAAAATAGATTAGAAGCATTAATCTAAGGCTGTCATACAGCTCCTCGAAAAAGGTTTGTAGGTCGCTAAAATATCCGATGTTACTATACGCAATGCGTTTCAATAAATCAATAGTGAGGAAAAAATCTCACAGTTTCTTTGCTGTAATATAATTCCCCTTTCTCTCTATGGTCAATGTTTACGTGAGATGTAAAAACAACATCATCTGATTAAAGAGAGGCCCCGGGGTGTAATTTATCGTAGTAGTAGTAGTAGTAGTAGTAGTGTAGTAGTAGTAGTAGTAGTAGTAGTAGTGTATAATAATAATAATAATAACAAAATAGTAGTAGTAGTGGTAGTGATTAGCATAGAGATAGCATAGTAGGTAGTAGTAGCAGTATATAGCAGCAGTCAGTAGTAGTAGTAGTGTGCAGACAGTAGTAGTAGTTACCCAGTAGTAGAGTAGGCAGTACAGTAGTAGTAGTAGTAGTAGAGTATAGCAGTAGTAGTAGTATAGTAGTAGTACGCAGTAGTGTAGTAGTTGTGTGTGTAGTAGTAGCAGTAGTAGTAGTAGTAGTTAGTAACAATAATAAAAGTTAGTTATAGTATGTAAGTGGCGTAGTGTAAGTAGTAGAGGCAGGCAGCAGTAGTAGTGTAGTAGTAGTAGTAGTAGTAGTAGTAGTAGTACAGCAGTAGTTAGTAGTGTAGTGGTAGTACCAGTGTAGTATTTGAAGTACCGTCAGTAGTAGTACATGATCAGCAGTAGTTAATAATAGTAGTTTAGTAGTAGTAGTTAGTAGTAGTAGTAGAGTGGTCAGTAGTACGCAGTAGCAAAAAAGTAGCAGTTATAGTAGATAGTAGTAGTAGTAGGTAGTAGTTTAAGTAGCGTAGTATGTAGTAAGTAGTAGTATAGTAAGTATAGTAGTAGTGAGTAGTAGTTAGTGTGGCAGTAGTGTAGTCAGTTATTGTTGTTGTAGTAGTACATATGTAGTAGTAGTAGTATAGTGATAGTAGGCAGTAGTCGTAGTAGGTAGTAGCTTAGTAGTGTAGTAGTCAGTTAGTGCTGTAGTAGTAGTAAGTTTACAGTGTTGTGGTAGACTGAAGTACAAGTAGTAGTAAGTAGTTAGTAATAGTGTGTACTAACTAGTAGTAGTAGTAGTAGTAAGAAACAAACTAGTAGTAGTAAGTAGTAGTAGTAGTAGTAAGTAGTAGTATACCAGTGTAGGTAAGAATTGAAGTACCCCTCCCTTACTAAAAGTACTGCAAAATACGATAATAACGACAACCATTTTACGTTGAAAGGGCAGTCTTTACTAAAATGTACCTAATTCCGATTTATTATTGGAAAATTAACATTTTTTTTAAAATAAATCAATGCAATATACTTTCTTCGTCCTTCTCCAGGCGGAGAGAATTATCAAATTGACAAGCGCACAACAGGAAGAGGGGGATGGAACATATAAATTTCTAACACCTTCTTTACTACCCCGTAGGAGGTGGGCGCGTGTTAATTAACACTAGCATCGTAATTCAGGTTTCAGATTTTACCAATAAAAAACCGGCTTATTAATGAGTTTGGAAAGATTCATAGCAACAATAACAAAAAAAATGTCACTCAGGATCATACAAATAAGAAGGGGTCATCAGAAAGAAGCTACGCCCCTCCGACGACGAAAGTGACCCTCTATCTTCATTAAGAACATGACAATGGAGGATAGGCTACTCATAAAAGATGATGGCTTTTCTATTCGCATACATTTATATCTACGTGTACCAGAAGTTTCATGACAGTAAATTTTAAGATGTTTACAATAGTAAACTGCCTTTGGAATAGAAAAAAGTATGTAGAGCAATTATATCTTAAAGAGGTCTTGTATTAAAATACGGCGCGTTTCCTCCTAACCACTGTGATATGAAGATAGGAGGTCACTTTCGCTTTCGAGGGGCGATAAGTCTTCTTTCTGAGACCCCTTCAGAGGATCATATGCATTTTTTTGCTTGCTGGAAGTCTTTCCAACCATAAACCGATTTTTAATTCGGCCAATCTGAAACGATTACAAGATGCTAGTAATCTATTTAAACACCCCACCCTACGGGGACAAAAAAGGGGTTAAATGTATGTTCCATCGCCTCCTGTCGTTGTGTTAGCGCTTAGCAATTTGATATCTCCTCTGCCTTGGAGAAGGAACGAGAAAGTATATTCATTGAATTTATATTAATTTTTTTTTGTAATTTTCCAATAATAAACGGAGTTTAGGACATCATTTTTAGAAAGACCCTTCAACGTAAATGTTACTGCGTAATATATTTGTATATTGCAATACTTTTGAGTAGATGAGGGTAGTAGTAAGTACAATGTAGCAAGTATGTAAGTAATAATAATAGTAGTTATAGAAGTAGTAGTAGTAGTAGTAGTAGTAGTAGTAGTAGTAGTAGTAGTAGTAGTAGTAGTAATAATAATAATAATAATAGTAATAATAATAATAATAATAATAGTAGTAGTAGTAGTAGTAGTAGTAGCAGCAGCAGCAGTAGTAGTAGTAGTAGTAGTAGTAGTAGTAGTAGTAGTAGTAGTAGCAGCAGTACAAGTAGTAGTAGTAGTAGTAGTAGTAGTAGTAGTAGTAGTAGTAGTAGTAGTAGAAGTAGTAGTAGTAGTAGTAGTAGTAATAGTGTTGCACAGTAACAGTAATAATAATAGTAATAATGATAAAAAGCAGCAACAAAAGATGTAAATGAATTCTAACTTTAGATAAACCCAAATCTAGGTGTCATTTATTCAATGTTTCACAAATTCCATAATTCATTACATTCACAATTATAGAAGTCATTACATCACAGTCATTCATATCATAAATATCTATTCCATTTGTGTACACTAACTTATCATTAAACTAGTAATGAATAACGTATGTTTAAATTGACAGAACACGTAATATGTGTATTTACATCAATACAATTGAACATAATCAAGCGAAATCAAGCAATTTTCAATACTTACTTCACTGACTCAAAAACTCAAAATCGAATAATCATCTGTGTAAGTCTTAGAAAAGAAGATTGGTACATTACAGGACATGTGGAGAAATAAGAGTTCAGTACCAGTAATGAATTATACAGTGTGTCCCAGAAAAAAGCGAATCCGGATTTCATGGCAAAAATATTCCATCATAATAAACAATATCTTAGATGAATTAGGTATGTTTGTAAAGCTGTGTTTCTCTTCTTTCATCTGATACACAACATATTATTCATTGCTCACGCATGATTATATTAAAACAATGAATATGGATGCTACCAACATTTCATTTGCACGCACAATTTCCATGTCTGAGTGCATTTTCGGGGTAGTAAATGTAATTATCTTTAAGAAATAAAAGCATGACATAAATATTCAATATTTCTTCTTTTATGTGACACCTCGCGAGTAAAAGATGAATAACGTATGACGGAGAACAAGTAAAATTAAAAAATGCTTGTTTTAGCGTGATTTTCAGAATGAATACACTTTTAGGCGTTTAGAGGCCGGCTGAACAAAAGGTTCACGCACAGCTGACTTCGCACAATATCTTGCTTCGGGCACAACAATAGTCTCCGAATCTGTTAGCGAGGTAATTTCTTGGTTGCTGGCTTCCAAATCCAGAAAGCAGAGGTAACGAATGCATTTTGGCAGATTTCTGAAAACAAGCATCATTTCAAATTGTCTTTTCTCACTCATGCATCGCTCATTTTTCATAAATGGGGTATAATATGAATGAAGATGAAATAGGCTTTCTAATGATGTCCTTCAATATCGAAGATATTCTGAATACATTCAAGCGTGACAGTTTGAATTTCAAATTTGCTCATGCAAATGATTTTATATCTGTGTCCCTTCTAATTGTCTTTGCTCAGTCATGCGCGAATGAAAATCTTTGTGACTGGTATCAAATTAAAGAAGAGAAAATATACTTTCCAACTTTGTACGACTTGGGGGTCATATTTGTTATTAACATATAAAATTATCTTCATCAATCTCGGTTTCTTTTTTTCTGGGACCCACTGTAGTGCCCTTATAAAAAATATTATCCCACACAAAGCTGCACAACAGATCCGCCCGTCAACTTGAATAGGGATGGTGATTGTTTAAAAAAGTAATAAACATTTGGAAATACAATTTAGACGGAAGAAACCTTAAACTGTAACCTTGATTCTGAAACTTCTCCCAATCATGTTACTGGCCTTCAACATTGCGTAATTATTATTATTATTGCTTTGTCATCATTTCGGATGACAGGGACTAGAAAAGCGAACTTAAAGGCAGTGGATCCCATTTGCAAACATCCCCGTAGACCAGGAAAAGATAATCCGTGCCCTTAGGCTATTGATGGAGGCATGTCTGTGAAATCTGGGGTCAGTTTTTGCCTAGAATTTAAAAAATGCAAAAGAAAAACAATAGCCGTTTAGTGTACGTTCTATGGTAGAAAATTTTTTCTCTCGCAAAAAAAAAAAAACTCAAATCTGAGTCTAACGGTCACTATAATTCCACTAAAACTGAGTTTCTAGCTCCTTCATTTTGCTAAAGGTTCCAGATGGCATTTTCTTCTAAATGCCATTGTATTTACACAATGTTAATTTTTAGGCATGCAAAAGAGATCACCTGCCTTTTATCACTCTCAGGCATCCAGTCCCGGGTAGTTTTTGCATGTGGATGACCACAACACCTCGTTTTCACCCTTCTCTTTTCGATGAAGTGCGTGGGTTCTGTTACGTGCTGAGATGTTTCTGTCTCAACACGGGACCTCCGGCTTTACGTCCTATCCGAGGGACGAGGTAATGGGGATAAAGTACCTTACCCAAGGACACAACCGTCATGGCCCGGCGCGGATTCGAACCACGGACCTCTAGGTAGAGAAACCGAAGCCCGTATCCAATGAGTCCATGACGCCTCCGCTTATTTGGCCGTGACCAAATTAATATCATTACCAAACTTAGACAAACTTATGAAGTAGAAACACACAAACACACACATTCACACACATACATACACACACATACATGCATACACTCACTCATACATACATACGTACATACACACATAAACATCCACACATCCACACGACGGGCACTACTACACTACACACACACACACACACACACACACGACACACACACACACACACACACACACACACACACACACACACACACACACACACACACACACACACACACACACACACACACACACACACACACACACACACACACACACACACACACACACACACACACAATTATATGTATGCTGACACTCCACATTTTTTTTTGTCGTTTTTCGGCGTGCTAAATTTGGTATTGATAGGATTTGTGCAGAACTGATGATTATTTCGATCCCACTACCATTAAGCCTCACTTCCTACTTTAAATACATCTCATATTATTTATTTGCATACAATTATTTAATTTGTATGCATATTTTCAGATCATATTGTGCAATTTTGATTACCTACTTGCTGCTATGAAAGGAAATGCTTATAAATCCAATCATGTTACATCAAATCAAATGTCTTTTTAGGTATTCCGAACAATTATATTATATATATTTTGATGTATTAGTACCTTTCGTATAATTTGATCACATGTATCTTATTATGGTTAGATTATTTCAGTATTTATACAAGGCAGGAGCAAGATTGTGTCTCGCGCCAACCCGTGACTAAATAACGAAGGTTTTCCCACGTACATCCCTGACCCTAGTTTGATGTCACAAGAAAATCTTGCATGTTAAAGGTCAGTTACATGATTGGGAACACTTGAAAATGCCTCAAGAACCAAATGAGTTGAAATATATACCAACTATATACCAGCTGGAGTGGCAACACCAGCTAGAAGGATTTGTCTCTAATTTGTTTACTTAAGGAGAATCAAGCATGAACACTAATTCTATCGGGGCACGATAAAAAATAGGCCCCATAGAGAGCCACATAGCAGGTTTGCCTGCCACGAGGGACAACATTAGTTGTTTTAGAATGAGTCAACGTTTGACTCTCAAGATTTTCACAGGAGAATCATTGCATAGTTTACTTGATTCTAAGAGTAGTTTCAGCCCAAGTTCAGGACTACCCCCAATCATGTAATTTACCTTTAACTTTAATGTTTGCCCTAAAATGATCTTTGACCTTACCATGTGACCTATGACGGCACGATAATAGAAATGTACTCCAAGTGTTTCTAGCACCCAAGTTTGGTTGCTATTGCAGCAACATGTGCCAAGTTATGTGTCATAACAGAGTCGTGCTGGTAAACTTTCGCGTTTAATGACCTTTGACCTCACCATGTGACCTCTGACAGCATTACAGCATGATTGTACCCCTAGGGCATCTATTACAAGTTTGGTTGACATTGAACCAATAGCTGCCAAGTTATGTGTCGTGATAGAGCCCTGCAGGTAAATTTTAACGTTTGACCTCAAATGACCTTTTGACCCTCACCATGTGACCTCTGATAACAC
>JZLH01S0021624.1:10031-49057 GCA_001188425.1 Eucidaris tribuloides | reverse complement strand
GGCATCGAGGTGGGCATGCAACAGTGTATTCTGTACGGATCACTGACTGCGCAACGATATTGAGATGGCAAGGAAGAGACACCGATTAAAAACACAGAATTCGTGCCCAGAATGCTTTGTAGTGTACTACCTGCCACCCATGACAAAAGGGCATAACTGACATTTTTTTTCAAAATTGAGTTATATAGTGTAGGGGACTCAGTACATCATGGTAAACATAAGTGTCCCTTTGTTTCATTATCCGCTTGTTGAAAGTACACTGAATAGGGCTTTACGTGTTGAACAAAATACATTTTGCTCAGTATCTCCAAAACGCCTAATCACTAATTGTCAGTTATGCCCTTTTGTCAGGAGGGGGGGGGGGTTCAGCGTAACCTAAGCATAAATTGTCTTGAAGACATTGTTTAACATCGTGGAAGCCCCATGTAAATATTGTCAAATTTTAATATCTGATCTACATGATAGTGTTTGAATCGACAAACAAATACCATAAAACATACTGTCAGACAGTTCTGTCACTAGCAGAATATGAACAGAAAAACATGACTTGATAACCACGGGACAAAAAGTCTATAACACACGAGTCTATGGGGAATGCTGGAATGGTCGCTCATTAACTTTCCCTATTTGAAAGCACATAATCACTTTTTTACCTGCAATTTTTCAGGGTTTCATTTTAGACACTAACGCAGACACCTAGTTATGTAGAGGATCATGAAGCTTAGATGTTTTAAAAGGCAATATTGTCTTATGGTGCCTGTAAGTTTCACAAGGTAAATTTACTTTTTGATTGTGTAAAACGAAAATCCACCCATCATCGTTTTGTGGACTGTAGGGCAAGGCCACTTATCGTGATTTTCTGAAGTCCCGTCAGTGGTATCCCTTATAATGATTATTTAAATATTACTAAACCCGTAAATCGGGTTTGTTCTCTTAATACTATGTGCGCATTTTTGAGAAAAATTAATCAATTATGACGGACGGTTATTTATAATGTCGTGACCAAGTACGTTTTAGCAGTGTACAAACTACTGGGGACTTTCACCGTCTGCAAAAATATTTGGTTGGAATGTCATTCCGTCATATCCTCGTTCGCAAACTAGGGAGTGCTTGATAACCTGTGCAGTCACAATGCTTGCGTGAAACCACAGATGTTTGAAAACCGAATAGGAACTTTGGTGATGCATTTGAGCGCAATGGAGGATTGTGTGAATGGCTTTTGTTAAATGTATTCAAAAGAATACCTTCAACAGTACATTCCGATGCGAGTCACAGGCCTTCATAATTATTAATAGCATAGCTGTAAAGACCGATCTAGTAAGTTCAATGTTCGTGTCTGTGAAATCGCTATTGACGGTGATTCCTTCCTCTACGAATTGGACTGAGAAACTTGCCTCATTGATCAGTCGATTATCTCAATAATGCGCTAATAAAAATTGGAGAACAAATGTGTTTTTTCATCAGCAACTTCATCTTAATCAGTTTGTAATGTTATTTTTCAATACCGATCTGAAGACTGCGGAACTTTTTTCTACAGCGTTATTTGGTCAATGCCCTACAGTCCATTACTCTGATACGTACTATCGGTTGCAATCAGCAGTTGGAAGATGCACTGTGCGAACACATTGATGGCCAGCGAGTAATCGCTTCGACGCTTCTTCTGAAATGCGTAGAGAGCATCGCGGAGGGCCTCATCATCATCTACAAAACAGTCAAATACACAAACAAAATAAATGAATGCATAAAGATAAAATGCGAGAAAGGCTATGAAAGAGATAGACCTAACCCTGATTTACAATTCGCACATCTCACGGTAAATGTAGTTTTCGTGTCTCAATAATTACAGTAATTGGCATCCGCTGTAGTTTGGTGTTGGTGGGAATGGTGTGATATTGATGATGTGGTATAGTGTTGGTGAGGTAAATATGGTGGTAATAGTAATTGCCGCGTGTGTTTGGGTGTTTTTTTTAATGGTAGAGGTGATAGTAGTGGTAGTGGTGGTGGTGTTACTTAGTGGTACGTGGAGGTAGCCGAGTAGTGGTACGTGGTGCTACATGGTGATAGTGCTATAATACCGATAGAAAAGTTGGCGGCAAAGATGTGCTGGTGGATGTGGTTATGGTTGTGGTGGTTAATTGTGATGGTAGTGGATGGTCGCGGTTGTAGAGTGGCAGTGAGACAAGTGGTAAAGTGGTAGAAGTGGCGGTGACGGTGTAGTAGTGACATGGGTGAAGGAGGTAATGGCGATGGTAAAATTAGTGGTGAACGTGGCAGTTCAGGTGTCAGTGAAGGTAGTAAAATACTGGTGGATGTGGTGGTGGTGGTGTTGTTGTTGTTGTTAGTGGTGGTGGTACTGGTGGCGATGGTGTTGTTGCTGGTGGTAGTGATAAATTAGAGGTGAAGTTTATAGTAATAGTGTGGTAGTAGTGGTAGTGGTAGTGGTGGCAGTGCTGATGGTGGTACTGGTGCTGGTGCTGCTGGTGCAGGTAGTGGTAGTGGTGGTGCTAGCGGTGGTGATAAAGTTAGTTGTGAAGATAAAAGTAGTAGTAGGGTAGTAGTGGTAGTGGTGGTGGTGGCGGCGGTGGTGGTTGTGGTGGAACTACCGGTGGTGGTGGCGGTGGTGGTGGTGCAGATAGTGATGCTGATGATGATGGTAGTGGAAGTTGTCGTGCTACGATGATGTTTGTACCATCACATCATTCTTCATCGCCATAACACGTTGGAGACGATTTAATTTCATTATAACACACATTTTCCATAAACCCCACCACGAGTTAACTCGTACTTAGTCCCCAACAGGTCAACACTATCCATTCAGCGTCATCATTTTCGCGATAACCTACCCAATGAGTCGATTTTCTTCAATGTCTGGCGCCACGTATTGATATCCTTCAAGGCAGCGGTCATCCCGTTAGCCGTGAAAGGATGTCGCATGTTAAGGGCGTCGCCAAGCAACAAGACACCAGACTTATCCGAAGGTTGAGACGGGAAATAATAGGTAGGAACCACCCTGATTCTCGATGCGTCTTCTTCAAGGGTATCACGAAACGGTTTCTTCATGTGTTCTGAGTAAAATAAATAGATAATGATTTGATGGAAATAAAATGTTATGATCCTTCTAATGGAGGAAGAAGGCTTCAACGCCAGCGGCGTCAATCTATTTTTCGGATGGGGAATAAAAATGTCAACATTTTTCCAGCGCTTTCCGTGCAAAATTGTAATATAAATTTTTGCGCGCAAAACAGAATAGTTGTCAAATGTATTTTCGGTAAAATTGTTTCTATGATGTATAAAGTTGATATGTAAGTAGCAACATCTATTATACAACATATTCACCTTTTTTCACAAAGTATAAGACATCTTTATCAAATTCTAACATATTGCATTTCTCTGATTTTTGGCTCAGACCCTAAACTTCTTATTTTATATATGATGACGATTTCTCTTTTTCAAAATGCTGTTATACGGTATGTGCGTGCAGCAGTGGCGTAGCTTGATTTTTTTCAGCGGGGGGAGGGGCACCAAATCCCAGGTCCAAAATTTCCCGGTCACGCCAGTCGCCGAAAACTCGCTCAGCGGGGGCGGGGGAGGGGGGCGGAGGGAAGGGAAGTAGTGACGATTTTTTTCCCTCTAAATCCCAGGTCAACAATTTTTTGTCGGTTATAATTTTGTGGGGGCACCTGGGGGCACACAAAATTTGTGGGGGGGCACGTGCCCCCAGCCCTCCCCCGTATCCACGCCCCTGATAGAAGGAAGAACCCTCATTACACAACAAATAAAATCGGTGATAAAATTACCACCCCTGGTGTTAATACAAGACCACATCCTCAGCTATAAGAATTACACTCAGAAGTTTGACTGTAATACTATCGAGTGTGAAAATAAACCCTAAAGTGCTAAAATAACAACACTAGGTGTACAATTTAACACCGGATGTGGAATTCTGGTTTTCGTCCAGTATAAACACTTGTGTGTAAAGATCCGGGGGGTTATTGAAAGTTCAATTTTTATTACATTGTTCAAGCTTTCCGTTCTCTAAAATCTGATATTCTAATTTGAAGTTCTTACTGTTTTTAGCGGGGGAATCATTTTCTTGTTGAAAAATAACAGAAATGTTTGCTTAAAATCTTAAATTCTGCCATTTTTTCATGACATATTTTACTCCTCACAAAAGATTGTATACAGTGGCGTAACTACGGGGGGGCACGGGGGGGCACGTGCCCCCCCAATCGTCCGGCAAAAAAAAAAAAACCGAAGGGGAAAAAAGAGACAAAAGAAAAAGAAATTTGGGGCTAGCCGTGATAGAAATTGGTCTTAAATCACCTTTGGAACTAGTATTATTAGGGTCCTCCTGTTAATTATACTTGTTCTTTTATTGCAAACTTATTGAAAACTGCTTAATCTATTATTAGCTTTGTTTGTTTACTCAAAGTTGTAGCGAAGGTTTGTGCAACAACATGAATATTCGGGCGGTCTCACGTATATTTTTAATCGTGGCAGAGATGCCATATCCAGTTCAGCATCTTTTTCCATTTCGCAAGACATCTACATGAGGTAAAGTCACTCTTCTCCTGAGTGATGTAGTCCCACGGGATTGGGGGAGGGGTACTCACGTATATTTGGTATACGGGGATGTGCCGCTGTGGGAAGGGTGACTTTTTCAAGAAAAATCCTTGGATATTGGTCCCCTTTTCATCGAAAATATCGTTAGACATGGGTCCCATTTTTATTTTTTGTTTTAATTTTCGGCGCGCATCGCGCGCATACATGAAACACTCACAAATTTCAAATTTTCGGCACGCTTCGCGTGCAAACATATCTTGTTTAAATTTTCGGCGCGCTTTGCGCGCAACCATATGATATTTTCAAGTTTTGCCCCTGCGCGCCAAAAAATTGAGAAACCCTTAGACATGGGTGCCCATTACGGCAAAAGGACCCTTAAATGTGGGTTTGGGTTCGGAGTTCTGAGTGGCACAGAGTAACCCCCCCCCCCCGGGATGTAGTGAGTTGAAATCCAGATATTTCATCGCTTACTAAGAAAACGTAATCTTGTAGGCCGTTTCATAAATCTGAATGTGTGTTTTAAATCTTTGACGAGTGTATTTTTAGCATTGATAGGTTTGCTATGTTTATTAATCTTTGAAATGTTTCAGAACACAGATATATCTTTTGTGGCACGCATATTTTGACAAGCAATTATGCTTGCTATTAATCCACCCGTGTAGGAATAGCGGAGGCAATATCGCAGATGCATTCATCCAATATAGAAATTTTGTGTAGAAATTCCTCCTCCAAAATTTATCATCCATTGAGCGCCCTTATGACGCATTAATTTCAAATTAGAAAGAGGGGTTATATAACCTGAACAACAGACACCGTAGCCGCGTGGGGGAGGATGAGTACACACCCCCAAAATCTGAAACGTACACTTTAACGTATTTTTAATCATTATAGGTTTTAATTATTGTTTGACGGCACTGTTCATTTCACGAAAACTATAGTGTTAAGAGAGGGTCAAAATATGCTTATAAAACCACTAGAACTCGTCAGCTTCATGGGGCTCCGCCCCCTGACCCCATAAATATCATCACCATGTCTGAAATAACCTGCCATCAGCAATTCATATAAAAAATTATTACCACAGGAGGGGCAAAAAAGAAGTCTAAAAGTGGAGTGGTTTTTAATATTGTCGATTGTCCATTTCACAAAACAAGGATGTTATCAGAGGGGAAAATCAATCTCATAAACGTTATAACTCGTTCAGCTTCAGGGGCTCCGCCCCCTGACCCCGCCGTAAGGTGGACCCTCGACCCTGCCTGTTTAGGATGATTAGTCCCGTTTTCTTGATATACCACCCATGTCCGGAAAATTCTGGATAACGGTGACATAAACACTCTATAATTCAATTTTTTATCACATTATAGTATAAGTTATTTCTAATTACTTTGAAAGAATACACCACAAAACGCGTTTTTCTTCTTGTATTTTCAAAGTTTCCCAAACCGCTCGCTCGCTACGCTCGCTCGCGGAGATGTTTTTTAAAACTAAAATATGGAAATGGCGTTTTTATTACAAAATGCTGAAAAGTTTTACACTTTAACAAAAAAATGGGCAGAAACCCTTACATTGTCAGTATACCACTATACCATACACTTGCGTACGCAGCATTTTAATTCCACCATCTGAAAATACCGTTTCGAGCGAGGCGACTGGGTGCCCCCCCAATGAGTGGACCCACGGTACAGGCCACTGCGCCGGAGCATTTGTCGCGGAGCAAATGTCGCGGAGCATTTGTCGCATTTTTCGGAGCAATTGTCGTCGGAGCATTTGTCGCCGGAGCATATGTCATTGAACCGTCCCCACTGGATGCTCCCTCCCCAACATTTCAAAAGTGATTTGCACCCGTGTGTATGAATCGGTAAATGTTTATATACATAGATCTCAAGACGCATTAAGTCTGAATTCTACTTGGCGTTCCATGCAAAAATCATATTGTCGATGACTATGTTCTGATTTCCATTTCAGAAATCTTCATTCCAAAAATCATATTGATGATGGTCTTATCTTCATTTCAGAAATCTTCAGCGAGTAACGGTAATCGCGCCAACTATACCAGATGATACCTTCGGCGTATTGGTCGTGGTTACCCATCAGATATTGTCCATTTAGGTTGCTAACGTGGCAATTGCTGTACCACCAGGCGCCTCTGAACCTTTTAGCACAATTCCTATATCGATCCCGATCATTATCCATATCGTGAGTGGAAAACAATCTGTTTGCATGCATGATGGTGAAGGAATCACCTGAAAAGAGAAGCACACAGTATAGAGTCCACGTGGTGAAGGTGGTATACAATATACCCTTTTCTCTTAGTTGTTCCCCCCCCCCCGTGAGTATCCCCTCCCCCCGGGGGGAGGGGGGTACTCACGTATATTGGGTATTCGGGGATGTGCCGCTGTGAAGGGTGACTTTTTCAAGAAACATCCTTAGACATGGGTCCCCTTTTCATCAAAAAGATCCTCAGACATGGGTCCCATTTGTCAAATTTTTCAAATTTTCAACGCGCTTCGCGCGCAAACATATGCTACGGCACATTCCCGTCCGACTATAATCTGAGTACCCCGGGACTCCGGGGTTCTCACTACTGCAACTCATTCCTTCGACGTATATTCCCAGGGGCCACTGTCATTGCAAGATGTACACCATGCGCGTGTGAAAAAACGCATGAAAAGGGCTGGTTTTCGCGGTCGGGCGGTGTACGCTCGTATACAATGAAAAGGGTATCAAATTCACCAATATCAGAAAAAGGGTTTACTTTTAAGACTTAAATACTGGCTTAGGGTATAGACAGACAGAGATTGACCGATAATTCCTTGTTTAGGGTCCATTTTGAAAGTCCATACACGCGCATGGTGTACACCGTGAAATGACAGTGCCCCCCCCCCCCCCACCAGTTTGCAGGCCCAAACCCTTGTCCGTCGTGCTACGCAAACCAGGGTCTGAACAATCTGTCCTGCAGACTAGTACTTCCAGAGGCCATGTGGCACAAGCACTGACCAACAAGATTAGTCTTGGCTCAAAGCACTGTAGAATGTTAGTGCCAAAATAAAGTCTGTGCCTGCAGACTAGCCCCCCCCCCCACCCTTCGGGCCTATATTATGAAGTTATAAGGAGGGGCGGCAACAGAGTAAAACCTTGGGGGCGAAACCCGTCGGGATGTTGCCAGCCAACATGTTTTTCACGGCTAAATTCGCGGCCAAATAGCAGCCGATAAGTCGCTCAGTGAAAATCGTGAAATCTTGATATTTTATAGAAATATGCAGATGTCATCTCGTCTTTGTTTTCTCTTGTTCTTCCTCATCAACGTGAGGACAAGGAATGGAATTTCGAGTTGTTCAAATAAGGCACTTGACACCAAGGGGCTCAGAAACAATGTCTTGTTTCACATTTGCACTGTCGTCACTCTTCAACAATCATTCCCCTAACATTTCCATCACATCAATAATTGGTGATCAAAAATTATTGCTTGTAAGATACTCGAACACGTCCTCTGTAGCGCATATAATGGGTCATCTTGACAGTAGAAACTTTCTCTTAGATGCCCAGCATGGTTTCCATAAACGTCGCTCCTGTGAATCACAACTTATCCAGGCAGTTCAGGATCTTGCGAAGGGCTTTAATAATGATAATGATATAATATTTATGCATTTTTGCCCAGGGTAGCCACTTCAGTCAAATATACTGTTCTTCCAGCGGGCCCTGCATTACCCTTCTCTGTTCTAGAATGCCGAGCGCCTGGCTAGAAAGCAGAAGGTACCATCTTTAAGAAAAAAATCTTTGGTATGACCTGGCCGGGGCTTGAACCCGCGACCTTCCAGATGTGAGTCGGACGCTCTAAGCATCCAGACCATCACACCGGTTGATGGCAGGCTTTGATAGCAGGGGACAACGTGTCATTCTGCTGGAGTTTTCGAAAACATTTGACAAGGTTCCACATTTAAGGCTACCATATAAACTGAAGTATTCTGTGATATCCAGAAACACTCATCGATGGATCACTGACTTTCTCACCAATCGACACCAACCTGTAGTTCTAAAAGGATCTTCTTCAGAATCAGGGCAAGAAACGTCAGGTATTCCACAAGGTAGTGTTATTAGCCCCCTAATTTTCCTACTATTCATCAACGACTTACCCGCATGGGTATGTAAAGCTGTGGTCACAAATACAAAAATTGGCCTGCTCGGCGGCCGGGCGGCGAGTTTTTAGCCAAGCGGCAGGCGCCCAGGTACCGCTGGATTTTAGGGTATCGGTCGGTCGCCGCTGACGTTTTAGCACGCAGTTAAAATTCTAGCGGCGCCTGCTCGATTTCACTCGCCGCCCAAAACACGCCTGATGCCCAGTGGGCGCCGCCCGGGTTAATGCTAGGTTCACACTGCCTATCTGTCAACTCGATCAGGCCCGATCAGACCAATATTGGGCCTGGTCGGTCACGCTCGGCAAGGTGATCGGGGTCAATCTACCTTGATCGGGGTGATCGACAACGCTCTGGCTCCCTACTCGAATGTTTTTGGCGTGTTAAAAATATTCGTGTAGGTAACTAGATCGATGTCGATCAAGGCAGACGGACGTCGATCATGGTCGATTGAGCCCGATTACCGGCCGAATTGGCCGAAAAGGCCAAAAATTGGCTTGATCGGGCCTCATCGAGTTGGCAGATCGGCAGTGTGCCGCCGTCGAACGAATTAGGTCAAAAGTCGAAGCCGCTAAATCAAAGGCTGCCGAGCGGTCGCCACCCGGTCGCCACCCTGTTGCCGAACGGTTGCCGCTGGGAGATCTGCCGGTCACTGGGTGGGTGAATTCAAAATTGGTCGGCATCCGGATGGTGCCTGCTCGGCGCATACCCGAATATCGCTAAGGCACTCATTGATGGTAAAACGTACATGATTGATGTTTGTTTATTTTCTTTTAAAAGGGCCATTTTGCACGACATGTTTCTAAAAGGCCAAAGGCCGCATGTATTCTTTACAGTTTTCATTGAATAAAAAATGCCAAAAGCTCAGGAGAAAACCAATGGCGCAGGGGGGGGGAAAGCTGTATTTTTAATGGCCAGTGAGGCAACCACATAAATATAACCAGGTTGTCAGTTAAAAATATTCCCAGAGGAGCCCAGTCCTCCACCAGTGCGCCTTTATACCTGCAGGGTCCTACCGATCACCGGCGGGCCACGGGCCGATTTCTTAAAAAACGGCCGATGGCCGGTGGGAGACCGCCAAATCGCAAGATGACCGGTGGAAGATCGTCCGGGAATCGGTTAGTCATCAGTCGGTTACTGCCCGGTCGCCGCGCGGAGAAGCAACCTCAATTTTGCCAATTTGTTTACCTGAAATCGATTGGTGACCGACAGGAAATCGGCGGGGCGCCGCCCGAGCATCGCTAGGGCTTTTCAGCTCGCTCAACATGCTCCAAGAATTACTGGGCGATGCCTAAATTCCAGCGGCGACCGAGCGGGCTATAAATCGGGCGGTAGCCGCTTTATTTGTGACCGTAGCCTATCCTCTGGCTGCAAAGCTTGCCTAGATGACTGCATGTTGGATCACAAGATCGACTCTGCTGATGACTCACATGGACTGCAAAAAGACCTTGATGCACATCAAGTCTGGAGAGTGACTGGCTGATGGAATTCAATTCCCCAAAGTGTAACAACATGTAACAACTTGCAAACGAAAGCCAATCACATATACCTACCATATCCATGGCCTCCTTCTGGAGACAGCTGATAGTAAGCAAATAATTACCGTTGGTGAAGGTGATGGGACGAACTATCACTTCCGAGGCGAGCTGGATGTAGCTATCTTTCCGAAGTGAAGCTGAGGAAAGATAGCGTATACATTCAGATCGCCTCGGAAGTGATAGATCGTCTCGTCGTCTGAAACCAAAAGGTGATTATTTGCTTTATATTCCACATCAGAAACTTTTTAAATAAAGAAACAACAACGATGTATAGGGCCTAATTTCTCTGAAAAAGACATTATTTTGTGCCCGAATATGGAATACGCGCCCGACCAACTCCGAGGGGGCCAGGGCCGGGGTACGCACCACCAGGACGTTCGATGCGTGCGCGTGCGCGTTAGCGTACATGCATGTTGCGTATTGCGCTCACGAAATACGCGCCGACGCGATGGTGTTAGTACTTTTGTGTTTCGCTGATCTCTTCAATACACCCAGTCCTAACATGTTAATTATCAATATTTTGAGTAAGCGCAAAATAAAAGTGCGTTACACTCGGACTATCAATTTACTATCTACCGAGTGTAACGAACTTTTTTTTCTCGAGTGATCTGATAGGGAAAACTACGCTTTATCACGTGATCAACTCTTGGCCAATCCTACGGCAAGATTCTTAGTATGTGGAATATAATTCTAAAATACCTTGGTATTCATCTGACGAGTAATCTCAACTGGTCACATCACATCAAAGCTACCACATTAAAAGCAAATGCTGCCCAAGAAAAACTTTGTTACCTTGCACCCCACCTTGGAATACGCTTATAAAATATGAGACGCAGGAAAACATGCACAGGCTAGAAATGGTGCAACGCAGATATGCCAGGTTTGCTGTTAAGAGATTACCATCGTACAAGCAGTGTCACAGTAATGCCGAGATGCCTCCAATGGCCCTCCCTTCAAGAACGCAGTGCAAAGTTCAAGGTGCTCCTCATATATCGCATCGTGAACCTGCATGTTCGGACTGACACTCTCAAACATTCCTTCTACCTGTTTCACAATCTCACCGAGGACATGAACAGTGGTCCCATGTACCTTTTGCCAGGACCCCGGACTCTATAAGACTTTTAGTCTGGTGGCAGAGGTATGGAAGGGTGGTCATTTTTGCTAGAGCTGTACAAGTTGATATTTTCATAAAGTAGATACTTTGAAGTTAAATTTTTTGCTTATTGCGAGTTGTCTTTCTTTACGCATGAATGGTTACCAGGTAACCATGGTAACCACTCCGAAAATTTTTGATGACAATACCGCATTTCATCAATCTTCTTAAATAGACAATGGGATGAGTTGTTTTCTACTATAAGTCAAATGATAAGAACAAAGAATAAATTTTGCAACATTCTGCCAACTTTCATAGAGTTTGGTGACGTATAAAGGTCAAAGGTCATCGAAAAGTTGGAGAAAAATGCCCCCAAAATCGTCAAAAATTGAAATTGACTGCAGAACTTTAAATTTTGCAAACAAACTATAATGTGAGTGACGTTTATTTTACATGCTTTGTAAAGAGTAACTCAAAGCAATTCTTATGACACCTCATTTGTTATTTTTAACCAATTATGACGGATTTTAAAAGAACTTTTGTGAAGCCTTGCAAATACCGATATTTCGGAAAATCTACCATGCGCTAACATGATGAAGTGGACAAGTCGCTTATTTTAGTTCTTAGCGAGTGGCGTCGATCTTTTGCCCATAGATAAACACATAAATCACACCGCACGCGGAGGATCTCTCCATAGCTCACTACATACTGAAGTTAGCGCACAATATTTGACGATCAGTTTAAAAATTTCATATTTCAACGGAATTAGTATTGGTGTTCATAAGGTAGATATTGGCCCCTGCTTTTACAAGTTTAATCCTTCATTTTGAAAATGTAGTATTTGAATCACCCCAAAATACGTCATGAACGTCCGAATATACGAAATTTAGCTGTTTGGAAGAGATAAACCCATAATTAAACTTAACTCTGAGTTGGTTTCACTTTTGGACAAGTTAGTGGATAAAGAAAGTTAAAGATATGGTCTAACCTGAGGATAAACCTATGTTTAAACGGGGTGTTAAACCGGTTAATACTGCTTTGAGAGTACAGGCCAATGTAATTTATTACACATCCCTGTCTTTAAATGAGATTAGGATTAATGATTGATGCAATCAGATTAGAAGGCAAGAATGAAGAAAACTGAATCAGTTTTCTTCACTCTAGATGCAGATGATAATGGAAGATAAATTTGATAGAGGTGACGACCATTTTTTGTTAGTAAGAAAACGGAATCTTATTTCCTTACATTAAAAAGGATTGGGAGTTTCTACTGAAGAATAATATGTAAATCCTAAGATCTCTAATGAAGTGAATAAAATGCAGTAGATACTGTTCCAGTGCGTTTAGTTTTCATAGAAATAAGTTATAGACCGGTGGCAGGGATAAGTGGCGGGCGTACTTTTGCTTTAGAGCTGAAGAATGACATATGTCCTGAAAGTACATGTCATGGCTTACAATATAAGCTCTCTTGTGATAACTCAACATATATAATTAAATATATATTTGGTTACCATGCCAACTGTGTCAACAAGGTTTGGTTACATCCATTTATTTCAATATATCTTCAGTCAATGGTACATTTTACCGCAGGAATGGCGGTTATATAGTATTTAGTATGACGTTAAACTTTCTTTTCACAAGGTCTCAAAGTCAAGGTCAGTGTCCGGGTCAGTGTCAAAGGTCAAAGGTCAAACAAGAAATTTAGAAAAATAGTCGATGTTCCATTTTTGGGGTGAATAAATCGCTATTTGAAGTAAAAAGTTTGAATTGCATTACCAAAGGTATCTTAGGTATCATGTGTTTTCCGTTTTCCATCCATCCGTCCGTCTGTCCATCCGTCCGTCCGTCGTCTATCTGTTCGTTTGTCTGTCCCGATTCTTGTTACCACGATGACGCAAAAACAGTAATGGAATTGGGTATGAACGATAATGCAGCAATGAACTGAGAATGGCTCAAAGAATGTGTGTGTATGTGTGTGTGTGTGTGTGTGTGTGTGTGTGTGTGTGTGTGTGTGTGTGTGTGTGTGTGTGTGTGTGTGTGTGTGTGTGTGTGTGTGTGTGTGTGTGTGTAGTGTGTGTGTGTGTGTGTGTGTGTGTGTGTGTGTGTGTGTGTGTGTGTGTGTGTGTGCGTGGTGTGTTCATGTGTGTACGGCCTCTTAAATTCGTACAACATGCAGACATGTAAAATACATTTTGCTGAAAAATATCGGATTTCAATTTTTTTCAGTATACTTAATGGATTTTACAATTTAAAATTTGAGGAAGGATAGAATTTTAAATTGCGCTCACTGAAGCGTAAAATATGCGAAAGGTGCCAGGGAGGTCAAAAGATAGATGATTAACATAAATATCGTTTAATCATTCACCAAAAACAGAATTTGTGAAAATCACGCATCACTAATCCCCAAAACTGACCCTTATGAGTTTTGAAAAGTGATATTTTGCCTTTAATGTGCTCACTCATCCATGACTCCCCGGATCAATCACATTTCATACAGACGTTAATCAATCAGTGCAGGGACACCCTTGCCAAAATTATTTCGCTCAAAACCGTTTGTTCAAAAAGTTGTGGTAGTTTGAAAAAAGGGGTACTTTACTAAGGCTCTTCTAATACGTCTGCTGTTCACCGCAAACGTCTCTTATTAAATATGTTTTAAAGACATTGCCGTGTTATGGGCAGAAGAAACTTGTTTTGGGGTTTTGAAATACGAATATAATGAGGAAATGAAGATAAGGAGACAACACTAACAACAATATACTACTACTACTACTACTACTACTACTACTACTACTACTACTACTACTGCCACTACTACTACTACTACTACTATTACTACTACTACTACTACTGATGATGATGATGATGATAATAATAATAATGATAATAGAAATAACGGTTAAAGGTACATGCACATTTACCTGAAATACAAAAACATTAAGTTTATCAGATAACTAAGTAAGAAAAAAAAGATGTAGAAATTAAAGAGACGGCCGAAGACCGTAAAATCTGGGACGGGTTCAGGTATACCGACATCCTTACAACTTATCTTTTGGGAAGACTAAACTTAAAAAAAAATAATAATAATAACAAGGCAACAGCCAGATTGTTTCTCGCCTGGTCCCGCGACTATTATCACAAAGATTTTCACAAGTACATCCTCACCCCAGGTTTGGTGTCATAAGAGAGTCTTGCAAGTTAACTTCATCGTTTGACCTAAAATTAAAGACATTTGACCTTCGACGGCAACTTAACATGAATATACCCCAAGTGCATCTATCATCTAAATCCAAGTTTTGGTTGTCATTGCAGCAACGGTTGCCAGGTTATGTCTCATACACTGGCGTAAATCCCCGGGGATGGGGGGTTATATCCCTCCCCACTTTTCGAGTAGGGGGGATGGCGTTCTAAAAACGAATTTAGGGGGGCTACAGGGGGCTTGACGGAAACATGCGAGGGAGCGAAGCGACCGAGCGGGGGGAGGGTGTGGGAGGGGGGATACCCCCCGTCCACGGTAGGGACTTTTTGAAAATACGCATAGAAAAGACGTGATTCTGGGCATGGTAAACAAACATTTAAAAGGTATATTTTATGAAGATTATTAGGGATTATTTTCAAAAGATTAGGCCCTACAGGGGAGTAAGAAAACTGTAATTGGGCAGTGATACTTGCGAGGGAGCGAAACCTGCGAACGGGGGGAGGAACGTTTTGAAAATACGCATAGAAAAGACGTGATTCTAGGCATGGTAAATTGCTATATTTGAAGGTATATTTTATAAAGATGGATTGCAGTCAGGATTTCAAAAAGTTGTTGGCCCACAGGAAGTATTTGAAAGACTATGTGAGTAGTCATACTAGCGAGGGAGCGAAGCGACTGAGCGGGAGGAGTGTGTGTTGGGGGGAGGAGGTTATCCCACGTTAGATTTTTTTTTAAAATACGAACATAAAAGAGGTGTTTTCTATGCATGGTAAAATGATATTTTACGGGTATATTGACTGAATAGGGGGGCAGACGTGGAGATTGACTAAGTGAAGGAACATAAACCCCCCCCCAAAAAAAAAAAACCGAAAAAAAAACAAGAAAAACGCACAAACAAACAAAACTCAGGGGGTCGGTAGGTCGGTTAATTTTTTTTCCCATGTTTTTTATTTTGGGTAGAATTGGGATAGCTTTGGGGAGGGGGTTCCCCTCCCAGGGTAAGAAAAAATGCATTTTCACCTCAAAAAAATCTATATTTTTGGCTCCCTTTAGTGACAAATCAATCCGAATATTTCATCCACTTTCAATTCGTTATTTTGGCTAATTAGACAAACAATATTTGCATTTTTACCTTAGAAGTATAAAAGTATATTTTTTTTTCAATTAGCGAGATTATTATCATATTGTATTTGTTTTTTGGGGCACATTTTCATTTATCGCAATATCTGATTAATGCCCGAATAATCACATTTTATGTTTAGACCTATTTGCTGCATGGAGGAGTAGCTTATTCTTATGTGGGGAAGACGAGTGAGGAATCACCCCTATGTAGAACGTGACGTTTTTTCTTACTTATACCCATACTAAACAGTTAACAAATTGCAAAATTCTTAAAATATATTGCAAGAATATAACGTGCCGAAGTCGCAGATCTGTACCACATAATACACATAAAGTCCATAGAGGTTAAAATCCGCTGGCACGTTAAGAGTTAAATAGTAGTGCAAGGCACTACAAAACCATTAAACCACAATATTCAATTTTGCTTCGCACCGGTCCCTCGGGCGAGAAATTGCTAGCCGACATTGCAATGTTGCGCGCGTAGCGCGCCGAAATTTTTGACACTTTATAACCACGCCACTGAAAATATTGGGGCAAACATATTGTTTTGCCCCTCCCCCAAAAAACTGCTAAATTGAAAAATGATATGTTTAAAAAGCAGCGTAAGCACTGCTTACCCATTAATTGTATATCATTTTACTACCACGCCAATGAAAATATTGGGGCAGACATACTGTGACATATTGTGTTGCTCCCCCCCCCCCAACAAAAAAAAATGAAAAATGATGTTTCCCAAGCAACGTAAGGCACTACAAAACCATTAAACCTACACAATGTTTTTTGTTTTTTGTTCGCACTTTGCGAGAAAAATGGTAAACATAATTATGTATTATTGCAATTCTGCGCGCGTAGTGCAAGCATAGCGCAAAGCATTACAAAACCATTAAACTTACACAATGTTCAATTTTTTGGTACCTTTAAAAAAAAAATTGTCAGCATAATGTATTACTGCAAATCTGCGATTCCGAAAATTTTGACTTTTTGTTACTTTTTCCCCCTCAAAAGAAACGACAAATTGAATCATTCTTAAAACGTAATGCAAGAATAGCGCAAGGCACTACAAAACCATTGAACTATTACACAATATTTAATTTTGTCTTGCGCGAAAATTTGCTTGCTTATATTGCAATTTTTGCGCCGGCGAAAATTTTGACATTTTGTTTCCACGCCAATGAAAATATTGCCCCTCCCCCTTATCCGAAAAATGCATTGACGCACCTGCCTCTGTGCCGTGATTTTTCCGTGACTTATATTTTATCTATTATTTTTTTAGCTGCTGAATAGGGGGTGGGGATGGCCCTAGTATGCCCGCTTGCTACGCCAGTGGGTTTATCTGATGAAGATTTAGGATTTCAAAAAAATGTTCAGGAAGTATGTGAAAAACCGTAATTGGCTATTTATACTTTTGTGAGGGCGGAGGACGAGTTTGGGATGAGGAACCCACGGCAAGAAATTTTGTGAAATACACGTAGCAAAGACATGTTTCTAAGCACAGTTATTTTAAAGGTATATTTAAGAAAATTATTATAAGGATTGTTGTCAGGATTTCAAGAAGATGTAGAGTAAGTAGACCTATGTGAAAAAATGTAAATGGGTAGTCGAGGGAGTGAAGCGACCGAGCAGGAGTAGGAATTTTTTTGAAAATATGTGTTAAAAAGACTTGTTTTGGGGCATGGTAAATACATAGTTTAACATTTTTATTACTTCTTTCTATCAATATTTCATCTTTGTTAGATCGCTTCAGTTTATATACTAATATTTTCATTGTAAAACATTTTTTGTCCGAAAATTTTTTGGGGGGCTTGAGCAATTTTGGGGGGGGCTCAAGCCCCCCAAAGCCCCCCCGTAGAACCGCGCCTGCTGTACAACCATTCCCACCCCCCACTTTTCAAGAAAAAATAGTTTCTTTTATTAATTAATCATTGATAAAGTTGCTGTATGGTGAGAATTTCTCCTATAATGTCTTTGAAATGCTTAAGATCGTTCAGTTTTAATTCTAAAAACCTCAAAAGCTCCTAGCTCAGTCGCTTCGCTCCCTCACTTGCACTTTCCCTAAAAATGTAAACATTTCGGCCCCGGAAAAATTCCTGCGAATGGCCTTGTTTTAGAGGTAGTGTCCACTACATGACTGTATAGTTATAATTTAATCATTTTGAAAATGTATAGTTCCTCCGAATAACATTATTTAAAAAAAAATCAAATGCTTACGATATTGTTATCCGAATATATCCCGATGTTTCTGATTTTATACTACAATATCTCTCATTCATGTTCATTACTTACGTGTTTTCCATTGGTCCAAATGGGCGATATATCCCTATCCATAATTAGTGCACGGATAACGCAAAATGTAGGCCTAATGAAACATCGTATTATCAACAAAATGTAGAAAACAAACTTAGATATTTTTAGGTGAGGACATAAGGAGCCCACCCGAGACTCAAGATGACAGTCTAATACTAAAAACTTTTCCTTTTTGACAATTGCGCATTTGAATCATTTGCATCAAAACGATCCCTCAGAATGAGTGCCCTTTTTTATTTCCATAATCGCTTTCGTTTCAGATGAAGACAATTGTCAAATTTTCCACCTCTGATAAGCCCCACCTGTGACAATGACCTTTTTTTCACATGTTAGAGGCGCCGTTCAAATTTAACTGCCGCTACCAGCTTTTTTTAAGTGATATCGGTTCTTAAAATGCCCCCTCCCCTTTGTGTCCCGAATTTGAATCGACTTAGAGCAACTTACTTTAATTTTTAAGGCTCGCTCGCTACGCTCGCTCGCATTAATATTTGATACAGTGTATATTATATTTGAAGGTATTTTCAGTCTCTGAATCTGAGACATTTCAGAAACATTTTCCCCCTTTTATAGATGTAATTGGCCACCATGCAGTCTCACAGGTCCTAAAAAATTTCTCGCTCGCTTCGCTCGCTCGCACATTGGTACAGGCCATCAAACCCAATTGCAAAGTTTATTTTTTAATGCATTTTATATGTACTTTTATATTACAGTAAAAGATCGAGAAACACATTACATGAAAGGTCTAAAATGTAATCACAATAAAAGATATATGTCAATGTTTAGAGGTAGTAGTATATTTTGCACGTTGTACATGTAGGTTCCATTTTTCAAGAAATAGCCTTTGATTTGTGGGTGTCTCCAAAATTTTGAAATTTCATCGATCATCCCCCCCCCCCCCCCCCGCTCCCTCGAAGCGGATTTACGCCCATGGTCTCATAAGAGTCTTGCACGTCTGTGACTCTCGACGGACGGGCAGATGGACGACGGACGGACGTCATTTGGATCCATTCTCGCCTTTACCTCCGATGGGCAAGACAAAAATGGTTGTCCCCTCTAACAAAGTTATCTTCCATCGCATCTGCATAAGTCTCTTCCAATATTGCCTTCTAATCTGATGGCAATCATTTCCAATCTCATTTTTAAGTCAGAGATGTGTGATTAATTGCCTATTTAACTTTATATCCCTGTTTTCTCGAAGCAGGTTTTACTTAGATACCCTTTAAACATAGGTTTATGCTCAAGTTAGACCATAAGTTTGGCGATTCTTATTCAAAGTGCACGTTAAAAGTTAGACAGTGTGTGTGTAACTTGGCCAAAAGTTAAACTACCTCAGTTTTTATCATAGGTTTATCTCTTCCGAACGGCTGAATATCGATCGTTCTTTCGTATTTTCGAGTGATTTAAATACTACATTTTCAAAATGAAGGATTAAACTTGTAAAAGCAGGGGCCAATATCCACCTTATGAACACCAATACTAATTCCGTTGAAATATAAAATTTTTAAACTGATCGTCAAATATTGTGCGCTAACTTCAGTATGTAGTGAGCTATGGGGAGATCCTCCGCGTGCGGTGTGATTTCTGTGTTTATGGGCAAAAGATCGACGCCACTCGCTTAGAACTAAAATAAGCAACTTGTTCACTTCATCATGTTGGCGCATGGTAGATTTTCTGAAATATCTGTATTTGCAAGGCTTCACAGAAGTTGTTGTAATATCCGTCATAATTGGTTAAAAATAACAAATGAGGTGTCTATGCGAGGATAGAGTAATCTCAAAAGCTACCACATTGGCTGAGGACCCAAACCACCCACTTAACCAGATGTACATAAAGATGAGAAGTGGTAAACGCTGGCAATCCATAAAAACGAGAACAACACGCTACCTAAATTCCTTCATCCCTCACTCGGTCCGTCTGTTGAATAAAATCTAAAATAAATGTCTGAATCTTTACTCTCTGTTGGATATGCAATATAAATGATTTCTCACTTTCTCAATTATGATCAATACCGTATATTATACAAACTACAATGAAATTGCATAATTTTCCCCTGATTTGCATTATATAATCCCAGCAATAATGAAAATAATACCACATGGTAAATATAAACTCGTAAAGCATTATTTCAATAATTGTTATTATAATCAATGTTATGTTATACTCCATTGCATCGTATTAAGTTATGCTGTGTAATTATTATCAAGTGTGTTATTGTACATTATATATATTGTATTTTATGTCATGCATGTAAACAAAATGAATCTCCTTATGGACAATAAATATGAAATATGAATATGAATATGAAGAATTGCTTTGAGTTACTCTTTACAAAGCATGTAAAATAAACTTCACTCACATTATAGTTTGTTTGCAAAATTTAAAGTTCTACTGTCAATTTCAATTTTTGTCGATTTGGGGGGCATTTTTCTCCAACTTTTCGATGACCTTTGACCTTTATACGTCACCAAACTCTATGAAAGTTGGCAGAATGTTGTAAAATTTATGCCTTGTTCTTATCATTTAACTTATAGTAGAAAACAACCCATCCCATTGTCTATTTAAGAAGATTGATGAAATGCGGTATTGTCATCAAAAATTTTCGGAGTGGTTACCATGGTTACCTGGTAACCATTCATGCGTAAAGATAGAAAACTCGCAATAAGCAAAAAATATAACTTCAAAGTATCTTCTTTATGAAAATATCAACTTTCACAGCTCTAGCAAAAGTGACCACCATATGCCTTATCCAGACGACTTTTTGGTCCTTCGCCACCAGACTATTTGGAACTACCAACCAATGATGTCAACTGTACTTCCACAAATTTCATCAAGTGTGAGGTACAAAATGTCCAGTTCCGCTCGAAAGGAACTTTGAACGTTACTTAGCTGCACTTAGTTTTAGGTTCTTTTTTATGCACACTTTACACCTGACCTGCCAAACAGTACGAATATACACCAGATGGTGGACTGTACTAGTTTGGAAGAAGAAGAACATAGCTAGAGGCACAAAACTATCAAAATCTGGAATTAAAGAGAGGCGCCGCTCGTAATCCATGTACGTTCAATACCATTCGCTTGCCCCTATTGCAAGGCCGCGCGAAACAACAATCGTGGAGCTGAGAACAAAATCGCCATTGAAGGTAGGGCCGTGTGCAGTTCGCCTTTCTTCGATTGAATGCGTGCTGCATAGGGAAATGTACTTAATTCATGCGCGCTCGCAAGTTTCCGAAAGTGTACGGGCGTTCCCGAATATTACCCGAGCCGAGCCAGCTCGAAAACATCACGATATTCGACTTTTCGGTCCCTTTAAATTCACAACGTTCACGCTGTAATTTATACTATTGATATGAATAAATTGCCTCAATTATCTTTATGATATTTGGCAACATAATCTGAAATTATCGACATTGATGGTAAAAGTACATGATCGATGTTCGTATATTTTCTTTTAAAAGCGCCATTTTGCACGACATAAGAATAAAACATTTGACAAACAGGTTAGTAAACATTTTCGATACCTGCGGTGCCGTTATATCCCCTGACCGTCAAGCGGTAGAGATTGTCTTCACTCGCAAGTCGAAAAGTGGAGTAAGTAGCAAACCGTCTATCTCCTTCAAAGTCTTTCAGATCTATGCGTAGTTCGTAGGGTTTCTTTTGGGTGATTCGATGAATATTGTCATTTCCAAGCCAATATTCTGTACTCGCGTAACCAAAACCTTTCTTGTACGCCGTCCAGTTTCGATAGAAATCAACGGATCCATCCATGCGACGCTGGAATAACTGATGATAAAGTCGATAATGACGGACAGGCAAAGGTTAATTAGCTACTGTAATCATGAAGGCTTTGATAAGTTTTTGAAAACATTTTATCGGCCAGCGAGGAGACATGGGGGTGAGAATCAATATTCCGAAACTTTCAAAAAACATCTTTATACGTGAACCGGTTTCGATAGAATTTTGCAGATCTATCTCGAATAAATCACTTAAATCAAATTTAATGACCCCATAATACCATGCATCTTTCAAGAGTGGATATAGCTCTTACAGTGAGGCATCTGAAATCATTACTAAAAGTGACGGGCTGCGTCAACTAGCTGCTTTTTTTACACGCTATTCTGAAGAATACCTTCACATGTACATTCCTGTATGTGTATTTCATGTATTTAGAATTTATCACATAGCATTGACGTTGGGTTATCTGGTTTCCAAATGTCTTCTTCTAGGCTTCGTTCAAAACTCGGACATTTGTTGTGCACATGTACATGATGTAATTACGTACAAGTTTATTGACATTTCTTCTGCGCATGTGCGAACTGGCTAATTGTCATCACTGTTATTTTTATGTTATTGTAGCGCTTTTTCAGATGGAAGCTCCTTCCCTTTGTACGTTTCAGTTAACATTAAAAATATGCAATTAATTACTAACGGAGAATTCTCCATATCGTACATAGTTCTCTTCGAAATGAACGTTGGGGACACACTCAGATAGTTGCGCTTCTCGGGCGAGATTTGCCTATTTGGTCACATTCGATATCTCATTGTGGACCGTTGAAAGGCACGATAAAAAACAACTCTAATTTGCAATCACATTGTTTTACCTTAGTTTTTACACTTAGGATAAAGTCAGAGTTTTATTCACGTTTGTTGGAATAGAACATTTCTCTTTGTCGGGCAGAACTAGTTCATCACACAAAAAGAAAGAAAAAACAGTTATACAGCTAGAAGCAGATTATTATCATAATGTATTAAATTAATGCCGCCTCTTTCTTTCTGACTCGGGCCGGAAGTTAGCAAGTCGTCAAAAAGTCCAGGATGTCGATATACAATGCATCCCATAAAAAAAATTCCTGAAAAAAGGCTTATTGTGCGGAAGCAATGGGGCGTGCAATAATAATGAAAACACATGTTCAATATCTGTTATCTGTTATCTTTTATAATTGTTGTTCATACATGTATGCTTTTTATACGGTAAATAAATACAATACAATACAATACAATACAATACAATACAATACAATACAATATAAATCTTGACTTATGCTCTTTCAAATGATATATTAAACAAATTCATTTGTCCATGCCTCTGGGTACCATGACTTTAAAACTTTAATGTCAGAAACCATTTACTACACTTTTGGGGTTGTCACTGTACATGTGCACATCATGAAAAGAAAGAGATGGGCGCATGGTTTGTGGAGCGTCAAAGAAAAAAAAGGTGTAGCAAATGGTTTTGACATTAAATTTTCAAGGTCATGGTACTCAGAGATGCTTAGAGCATGTAGGTCCATGCATGGGCAAATGAGTTTGCTTATTAATGTATCATTTGAAAGAGAATAAGTCAAAGTTTTTGTTGAAAACGTGATTTCAATCATACGCTCTATCGCTTCCGCACAATAAGTCTTTGTTTTAGGGTCCTTTTTTTTTCTTGGACGTACTGTATATTATCTGATATCGGTGAATATCTGGTATGCGATATGGAAAATTAGCTAAGAAGTGCATGCACATGCAACAACAGGGCAATCATTATTTTTCTACCATACCAGCCATCCACCACCATCTGTATCCATATCACAGTAGGCTTCAAAGGGAATGTCCTCGATGAACATGGTGTAAACTCCACTAGTCTGACGTCCAGACGCATAAATATCGGCACAGTCTGAGGGTACTACATCAATGTGTTGAAAAAAACACACCATGAAATTAAATAAATAGATAAATTGCATCAGACCGATCGGCATCAGTATAATTTTACTGCAATAATAGTTAAAAATTAAAAGAATGATTTTCGATGGAATGTCGTGATGTCTTCGTTTTAATCAGTGAGCAATTAATAATCTCGATTCCATTGGTTGACACTCCGTTATCCATGTACGCGCTGTACTCTACAGTATTAAACAGAATCATGGCCGTTGTACTGTATAATTTGTAAGACCGAGACCACTGACCTATCTTTGAGCAATCAACGGAATATATCAGATAAATCAGGGTCGTCGATCCAGGGGACGGGGGCAGTTGCCACCAATGAAAAAATGGGCAAACATATCGATCCCCCAATAATATTTACAACTTGAAAAGTTCATAAATCAATGCAAGGGTACGTCAGAAAGCAGCGCATGGCGATTTTCTTACATCTGCCCCATCCGAAAAATGGATCGACGCCCCTGGAATAAACGAAATGATGTTCATTTTCTATGGGGTTTTCAACTTGAAATCAAACGGTATAAACTCATTCAGTAAATAGATCACTCATTTCATTGCTGAACATAAACAAAGGCAAAATAATCGGGTGCACGTTCGATATATGCACTTCAGCCTCGCAGACATGACTAGTATGTCTATGTTTTGCCCGTAGAATTGATATTTACTACTAGGACACAATCACTTCTGGCAGGGCACGGAATATACGCAACGTTTAACACGTTAAACATAAATTATGTCAGTTATTACCGTGCTGCTTAAATCTCTCAAATACTTCAGAAGAGACGACTCAAATTTGCCGGGCACTGCTACAGAATTGCTCATGAACCAGTCTCAAAACTTGCACTGTGGGCACCTACACAAGGAAATCGGGGCCATGGAAGACCGGCTATCAACTACATAAGCCAGCTGACCAGAGATACAGGACTTAACCTAGATGAACTGGGACAAAGTGGAGGACTATCGCCAACAATGTTTTCGACCGTGGTCGACCATGATGATGATGATGATGATGTTTGAATTAAAGGGACGCGCCGCTCGTAATCCATGTACGTTTATTTACCTTACGCTTGCCCCTATAGCAAGGCAGTGCGTAACAACGAACTCTATGCTACGTAGTGTAGAGTTCAGTGGTGCGTAACAACAATCGTGGAGCTGCGAACAGAATTGCCGATGAGGGTCAGTTGGGTTTAGTTCGCCTTTCTTCGGGTGAATACGCGCTGCATAGGGAATTGCACACAATTCGTGCGCGCTCGTTTTCCGAAAGTATACGGGCATTCCCGAATATTACCCGAGTCAGGCCAGGTCCAAACGCCCACGACTTGCGAGTTTACGGTCACTTTAAGCTGTACATGTACAACAGTATGGAAGCCCCATTAAAAAAAAATTGTCAAACTTTGCTGTCTGACATATCTAACAGACAAACACCCTAGAACACAAAACTTCAGACACTTATGCTATCACTCGTAAAATATGGACACATGTAAATCCTGACATGAATCAATGTCAGCTGACGAAAATTCTACAACACAGCAGTCTAAGGAGGGAAACTCATGGTCGCTCTGTGATTTTCACTTTTTAATAGCACATCGTTTTGAACTGCAATTTTTCAGGGTTTCATTTTTTAAGACCTTATCAGAGACACAATAGTAGCATGGGGAAATCGTGTAGCTCACATTTTTTAAAACAAGGAACAACGCCCTTATTAAAAAAAAAACATGCTTTTGCGATGGTTTTACCATGGCAATACAATGGTAATACCATGGTAATACAGTGGTCTATCATAGTAATACCATGGTACCATGGTAAAACCATGGTTTATTTTTATAAGGGATACGAAACCTTTAAGCGTGACCCGCTTACAAAAAATAAGCAAAAAAAAATAAATAAATAAATGAACAAAAATCCTTCCTGGGAAATTATATAAACTGAAAAAAATGACATACTGTGTTTGACAAATTTGACATGTCTTGCGGGTCGTACCAATCTTGATGCAAGAAAAAAATGGCGCCCTCTTTCAAATCAGTGGATAAAAGCTGCAACGCCATACTTAGTATCCCTAAACAGGGTTCATCTGTGAAAATATTCTATGAAAAGGTTTTTCAACTGATTTGAGTAGGTATGGGTGTCAAGATTTACAAAAAAAGTTAGGTGCGATAGGAGGTGGGGAAAGTGTTTTTTAAGAGGTCAAAGGTCATTGACCTTGGCTAAAATGACCAATAATTGTAATTCACAATTTAAATATGGTAAATGGATGATATTGGCATCAAAATGCAGATAATTATACTACCAAGAGAAATAAAATACATTTTGTATGATAAAATATGCAAAAAATACATATTGTTTATTTTCAATTAATTAATTATGCAAATTAATACAGAAAATCACAGTTTTGTGTATAACTCACTAAAAGAAGCCTATGGAGTGCTGGTTTTTGGTATGATTATTGTTGATGACATTGTTAACAATATCCCACCCCTAAAAATGCTCAATCA
This sequence comes from Eucidaris tribuloides, assembly GCA_001188425.1. Classification (NCBI taxonomy): domain Eukaryota; kingdom Metazoa; phylum Echinodermata; class Echinoidea; order Cidaroida; family Cidaridae; genus Eucidaris; species Eucidaris tribuloides. The sequence continues at coordinate 22,919 of JZLH01S0021624.1, read as the reverse complement.
AAATTAATTTCGGATGTATTTTATTGTTTTTCCACTTTCTTATGTATTTCCTTTGTTTTTCAACCTTTTGTTTTTGTTGTTTTTTCGACCAAACTTTGTTGCAAACACTTAAGGAAGCATAATCATGCTAAAATTTATTAATTTCAGGCATTGAAAGTAAAAATAAACATAATTATATGAATTAATTGAAAGCACACATTTCGTATGGACTTTGTACACAAAATCACATTTTTAGCCATTTTGGGTCCGCCAAGCACTTACAAAAAGTTACGTAACTCTGAAACTGTGCACCCGGGTGACACAAATTTGATCTCAAAATATGCGGGAAACTCAAAAAAGGAAGTCATGAAGCGCCTTGGCAAAAGTATTGTGTGATGCAGAGCGATCCATGTGAAACAAGGGAGGTGGGGGGGGGCACGATCCCCCAGTCTTTTGGGGTTAAGATACTTTATGTATAATTGGTATCACAGCAACAATATACATATACGTGTAAACACACACACTTGATTTATCTTATGTGCTGTAAGGGGCACAGAACTGCACCACCAGAACAAAGAATATGACAATTTACATTAATTGCAGCCAAAATAATTAGTGGGTTTCCTCTTCATCACTATAGCCAGCTCTTCTTTATCAATGCTCTCTCCATTAGAACAGTGTCCACAACACACTCTGCAGGCCATGTCATGCCAGACTTGATGCAATAACATTTCACAGTTTGACACTGCTTCATCCTTCCTGACAGCTACAAAAACCTCTTTAGAGTAGGTTTTGGGGAGCAATTTAACCAGGTAACATTTTGAGTCGGAGTTTGTTGTTCCTCTGTAGCTCCCATCCTTTACCGACGGAGATGTGCAGAGACTCTGCCATTCCCAACCTATATGAACACAGAGGGGGTGTTGTGTTGATGGAGAGAGCATTGATGAAGAAGAGTAGGCTATAGTGATTAAGAGGAAACCCATATTCTTTGTTCTTGTGGTGCAGTTCTGTGCCCCTTACAGAACATAAGATAAATCAAGTGTGTGTGTTTACACGTACATGTATATGTATATTGTTGCTGTGATACCGCTTATACATTAGTATCTTAACCCCAAAAGACTGGGGGATCGTGCTCCCCCCCCCCCGTTGTCTCATATGGATCGCTCTGCATCACACAATACTTTTGCCAAGGCGCTTCATGACCCCCTTTTTTGAGTTTCCCGCATATTTTAAGACCAAATTTGTGTCACCGGGGTGCACAGTTTCGGAGTTGCGCAACTTTTTGTAGGTGCTTGTTGGGCCCAAAATGGCTAAAAATGTGACTTTGTGTACAAAGTCAATACAGAATGTGTGCTTTCCATTAATTCACATAATAATGTTTATTTTTACTTTCAATGCCTGAAATTAATTAATTTTAGCATGATTATGCTTCCTAAAGTGTTTGCAACAAAGTTTGGTCGAAAAAACAACAAAAACAAAAGGTTGAATAACAAAGGAAATACATAAGAAATTGGAAAAACAATAAAATACATAAGAAATTAATTTTGATTGAGCACTTTTAGGGGTAAGGTATTGTTAACAATGTCATCAACAATAATTATACCAAAAAGCAGCACTCCATAACTTTCTTTTAGTGAGTTTTAGGCAAAAATGTGATTTAGTGTATTAATTTGCATAATTAATTAATTAAAAATAAACAATATGTATTTTTTGCACATTTTATCATACAAAATGTATTTTATTTCTCTTGGTAGTATATTTATCTGCATTTTGATGCCAATATCATCCACTTACCATATTTAAATTGTGAATTACAATTATTTGTCATTTTAGCCAAGGTCAATGACCTTTGACCTCTTAAAAAAACACTTTCCCCACCTCCTATCGCACCTAACCTTTTTTTTGGTAAATCTCGACACCCATACCTACTCAAATCAGTTGAAAAACCCTTTCATAGAATTTTTTCACAGATTGCCCCCAAATTTGACTAATTTTGGGTTACTGTTTCCCCCGCAAAGGGCCCGCATCGTACGCATTTCTTTTACCTCATTCAGTCTTTGCATCATATTGCAACAATATACGTTAGGATTTGTTTGTATTTCAAGACTAAATCCTATTATTGTTATTATTATTATTATTGCTTTGTCATCATTTGGGATGACAGGGACTAGAAAAGCGAACTTAATCACTGTTACCCATAGGCATCCAGTTCCTGTGTAGTTTTGCATGTAGATATGTGACCACAACACTGGGTTTTCACCCTTCTCTTTTCGATGAAGTGCGTGTGTTCTTTCACGTGCTGAGGTGTTTCTGTCTCAACACGGGACCTCCGGCTTTACGTCCTATCCGAGGGACGGGGTAATGGGGATAAAGTGCCTTACAACCGCCATCGCCCGGCGCCGGGATTCGAACCACGGACCCTTAAGTCTTATCCACTGCATGAGCCATGACGCCTCCCCCTAAGGTAGGGTGAATTCTACCTCCTTCGAAAATAATACGGTTAACCCTTTTGATACCACACCCACAATATCACATGCCAACTCTATGAAAGTTTGTTACATTGGTAGTAACAGTGTTAAACATACCCAGTTCGCATCGTCGACCGTAGTATGGGGTTGAGCAAATGCACTTGAATCCATCCAACGTTTCTTGGCAGGTCGAATCATGGAGGCAGGGATTGGATCTGCAAGCTTGTCGGTGAAAACAAAAATTTAATTGAGAGTTTTCAGAGATTGCCAGGCGTAGACAGTAATCATGGATCAAAGAGGGGGGGGGGGGTATGGGAGGGGCTCAAACTCAAACATATTTTTCATGGTGCAAACCAATTTGACCAGAGGAACGAATGACAGGGTCAGGACCTAAGGGCGGTAAGACCGTAGTGCCCCGCAGCTAAGCGGCTGGCTGCCGTATTCTTAATTGCAATATCTATCTTTGTGTGGAATCGACGTTTCATTTGTTTAAAAAAAAACTCCAACCCCCTCTCCCACACCACCCCACTACTTCGTCCATTTGGTCTAGACATTGCAGTTACATGCCTGGTTAAAGGCAAGGTTCACCCTGGGGTCAAGTTGGTTTTAATAAAAGCAGAAAAATGAGAGAAACGTATTAATGAAGGTTTGATGAAAATTCATCAGAGAATAACAGAGTTATGGAATTTTAAAGTATTAAATTTGTGACGTCACATGCGAGCAGCTCCCCATATGTCATGTGATATAAATTCCTTAAAGTGCCGTTTTCTCAGAAATTTGAAAATGATTTTAACCTGTGCTTTCAATATATTATCAGAAACATCATTTCATACAGGCTTCTATGAAAAAAAAACCGTTCATATATCATGAACCATTAATTTATGGAATTTATATTACGTGGCATATGGGGAGCTGCTCGCTTGTGACGTCACAAAATGGAAACTTTGAAACTGCATAACTCTGTTAAATTCTTCGGTAGATTTTCGCCAAAATTTCATTGATATGTTTCTCTCATTTTCTGCTTTTATTGAAACCAACTTGACGTCAAGGTGGACTGTCTTGCCTTTAAAATATTAATCGCGATGTGAAGACGACCGATAGACGCACTCTTTTATAGCACATTAATAGAAAGTGATGACGTCAAATTTTCCACGTAACGAAATCGGCTCTGCATGCCTGATATGCTGAGTCAATAAACTGAAAAAAAAATTACCAGCTAGGTAACAAATGGATTCTGTGCACCTTGCAACACAACACGTAATATCACGCAAATGACGTAATGACAGATTGACAAACAGTTTGATAAACATGACTTTACTAACTTACCAACTACGTACCAACCATCCTGGTACTGTCGCCATTAAATTAATGTATGTATACGTACGTATGTGATATATGTATGTATGTATTGAATGTATGTATGTACTTTGTATGTATGTACTTTGTGCTATATGTAGTCTGTTTGTATTTATGTACTTTGTATGTATGTGTGTATGTATGTATGTATGTATGTATGTATGCATGTATTTATTTATTCATTTATCTGTTTATTTATTTATTTATTCATCTATTTATTTATTGTAATCATTTATTGATTGATTTATCTTTTTACTTTATTTATTTATTATTATTATTATTATTATTATTATTATTATTATTATTATTATTATTATTATTATTATTATTTATTTATTTATTTATTTATTTATTTATTTATTATTATTATTATTATTATTATTTAGTTTTTTTTTTGGGGGGGGGGTTAATCTCCCAAATGAGACAGAGCCTTAACAAAACACGTAGAAATTTACACCATACCTGGTTCAGCACAGTACACATTGTTTCCGTTAGGTGCAATGTTGGGTCGTCTGCTTAGCCACGTGGCCTGTGATTGGATGGACTTCAGTACGAGTTGTATGACGTCACCACCGTACTCAGATTGAACAGATGGACATACTGACGTCAAATTGATGGGACACACATATGGTGTTCCTAAAAAAAATAGAGGGGGCCGGTAACCGAAGTTCAAAGGCCAGCCAGTTGGAAAGTGCAAAATTTGATACCGTTTAGATTTACCCTGCCAGAAAAAAAAAGCACAATGTCGTCAGAGTGTGGTCACACAGTGATCACAGTGTCACTCTGTGAAAATGGGCCAAATCCACAGAGTGGCTAGAAAAACACAGGGTCGTCACAGTGTGACCTCTAAGAGCACACAGTGATTATAATTTCACACTGTGAAAATGGGCCAAATTCACATAGTGCCACACTGTGTTCACACTCTTGTCACAATGTAAACACACTATGGACAACATTGTGCTTTTTTCTGGTAGAGAGTAAATGATATTTCTCTGACTGTCATTGACACCTTGCATACATCACCACTCCGACATATGCAGCAGAACCCAAATCAAAGATACCATTAAGAGAATTAAAGAAATGAAGTGGAGGTGGGCAGGACATGTCCCTAGGATAACAGACAACCCTTGGACAAAGAAGGTAACAGGATGGCAACATCACTCCGAAAAGGGGAAAAGAGGCAGACAGATGCGGTGATGGAGAGATAATATGACAGCATAGAGAGGAATGGCATGGTCGCGAGAGGTTAGAGCCAGAAAGAAAGGAAGATGCTCGAAGAAGGCTCCATACTACAGAGGATGAAACGGCCTAAATAGATACATCTATCACATCATCACTACCACACATCACTAAACTAGACGCTCCTGAATGTGAAAGGTACAAAATCCATTTTCCATGTTTTAGCAATCAATACTATTCATTCAGAAGAATGCGGGGTAATGCTTGCCTGACATTGCAGCTGGGACACTTGTTGGATAAAAAAAAATGTAACAGTCCAAGCCAATAATTTCTCAATTTCATTCATTTACAAGAATGCGGGGTGGGATTTGCTAACCAGAAATTGCAGCTAGACACTGCTTATAATTAGGCTCTCGACGCTGGATAAACACTGTGAAAAAACTGTCACTATCAATCTGGCTATATCGGGCTCCTTCGGTGGTCAAGTGGTAATGACGCCTGTCTAGTAATCAGGAGGTCATGCGTTCAATCCCCATCCGAGTCCGCCTGTGAAAGGTTATTTCTTTTTTGTTTTTTGTTTTTTCATACAGCGGCTCATAAAAAGCACTTAGTTTAGTGTTTATCCAGCGCTCATAAAAAAGCATTTAGTTTAGTGTTTATCCGGCATCGAGAGCCAAACTATTAATTATTAATCTCGAGAGATGCGCAAATTCAGACACTGCTTATTTTACATTACATTCACTTGCAAAAAGTTAGGAGAGGGGATAACATTTCATTGAAATGAAATTTGCTTTGGAAAAAATCAGTCAAACCAAAAACATGGGGGAAGCGGGTTTCGTACCTTTACAGGAGCCTAGGTCCATGGGAATGTTGATGCAAGGTGTCAAGTTAAAGCTGGCAATTACTACTTATTCTAGTGTGCAAATTATTACAATGAACTGTGTATTCTTGATATATTTGAACTTTCGGTTTCGGTTACCTCTTTATAGGAACACACTAAATTGTTCTCATTTGTAGGGCATGCAAGAAAGTGTATTCATTAAAAAAATGTATTGTGAAGTAATACACGTATGTACAAATTGGTTAGTGTGTGCTGAGCCTAAATAGCAATCTATTTACGTCAAAATAACAACAGAACTCTTATTAACAAAAAAATGTCCAAGTAACTACAAATGTCAATTTTTGCCCACTTAACGTCAAACTCTTAACGAAAACTGCAAGGACTTTTCTGGCCATAGGTCAAAATGTCAATTGTTATCACAAATGTCAAAACAAGATATTGAAGAACCCAAATATCTGCTCATAATAAATTCGCGTGAAATCTGTATATTCGCCTAAGTTACAAGTGAGCGCACAACTATGATGAAACTACCAAAGTATGGTAACAAATAATGGAACATTAAATGATTCCAGATGACGATGGTATCTTTTTGTAAACTATTTTGTCAAATTTAGAGCAGATGACAACTGTGTTTACTTCTAGCATAGGACAAATGTGCGCTTCCTACACACGAACGCATGCATGCACGCACGCGCGCACGCACATACACACACAAACACAAATACATGTACACAGCCACTCACCCATACATTTTACACACAACGCATACCACACACACACACCACACAACACATGAAAATACGTGTTTTGCGTGCGAACCCTCCTGCTCTCTGCAAAATATTACTAGGTAAGTCACTGGGTGCTATAACGCATTGATTTCAAATGGAATAAAAATATGACCTCAGGAAAAACTGTTACATAGGCCCCCTAATTCTTTTTGTGCTGCAGTTCAAATTATCTAAATTTACTGTGAAAGAATGTGCCATAAAACGAGCTCTTCTACATGGAGTTTCATTGTTATCCAAACCGCTTGCTCTTTGCGCGCGTATGGCAAGCCGTTTTAACATTTAATCCTACTTCTTGATATCAAGAATTACCATTGCTTAACTACACAAAACCATTTCTTGATATCAAGAAATCAAATTCTTGATATCAAGAATTCGATTTCTTGATATCAAGAAATCAAATTCTTGATATCACGAAATCGAATTCTTAATATCAAGAAATAGGATTAAATGTTAAAACGGCTTGCCATACGCGCGCTCATTGGATCACCGTTTAACCGTTGTCATACAAACCAACTGACGAAGAAAACCCAGATAAGGATGAAAGGGTAGATATCTCGCACAAATTTACTGGTATTGGTCATATCCCTCAAAATCTCTCCGCACCACCCTCTGAAAATAAATTCATGTAAGCAATCGGATGTCCCCCAAGGATGGACCTCTAATACGCCACTGGATTGAGTAGTCAAGTGATGTTATTATTATGAGCAAAAATATGGTATACGTCTGTTGGACATTCTGTTCCTGAGAACTTAGTTATAATGTAAAATCAAAACGGGGACAAATTGATTCAACTCTTTAATTTTGACATAATCTTTGTTTGCTTGACGTCGGATGATATTTTGCTTTCCCTTTAAAAACAGAGACAGCCCTACAGGCAGCTTTGGTAAAAAGAAATGTTTCCCGTCTTATTTCTCAACAGCACCTAATTTGGCAGGTCTTTATTTGCATAACGTTATTACTAACAATATTTTGCTCGCTCTTCAATACAAGAGGCAGTTTTATGTTCCCACTTATTTCTCTACTCTCAAGTATAACCATAATACGTGTACTAAGTCCCGAGTAATATATTTTTTTACATAACTGCAACACAAACAATGTAATTAAATTCCTGTCTGGTATCGTCAGTTCCCATAAAATTGCCCATTAAGAGCTTCTTATATTTTAAATGATAGAGAATCAAGTGAAAGCTTCTACCCCATGACCCTTTTTTCATAATTGATGAAGAAAACGTGCAGCATGTTACATGAAGAGAGAAGATACTTACCTTTTATTTGATTCAGTAGTAAACATAAAATCAAGGAAACTACCAGTATAAGTAGCTGTATGAAAAGAACACAAATTAGAGTTTATATTCCACATTATATTACTGTCTTAGCATAACATGTTTCAAAATAAGATTGCGAAGGACAGTCGATTATCACAAATTTGACGTGATTAAAGTAGACCCATTTTAACCGTATCTCACTGGTCTGGAGACTAAGTTGGCGACCGCGATGCGAGGTGTCCTCCAGTGAGATCGGGCCTTTTGATTTTTAAGTTACGTGTCACATAGGGAATCGTTGATTTACGGAATATTTCACTGTTTTAGTATATGAGGCATACGCTAGGTCTGAGTGTGACTAGAGGGCTATTCTTTGGTGTGAAGTAGATGTTCGTGTTTTGCAGAAAGCAAGACTCCAGTGCCAAAACTCTGAAGGAGCGCATCTCTGCGAGAAGGACAGATGGGGTCTACATATGACAAGATAGAGCTTTATAGACACTATGGAAGACCCGTTTAAAAAAGGGTCAATTTTTGCTATCTGACATTATCTGACAGTGTTGAATAGACAAATAAACACTCTAGAACACAAAAGTTCAGACAGTTATGCTGTCACTTTTAAAATATGTACGGTACAAATAAAAATTGGTACATGAATTATTCTCAGCCGATAGAAAAATCTGCAACACAGCAGTCTATGGGGAAAAACTGGAATGGTCTCTCAATGATTTTAAAGCACTTAATGATAATTTTGAACTGTAGTTTTTTTCAGGGCTTCATTTCTAGACCTTATCAAAGATACCACTAGCATGGGGAATCTTGTAGCTCACATTTTTTTTAAATTGAAACATTGTTATACAGTACCTTTAAACTGTGTTAATTTGTTCATGATTTGATGTAAAGTCGGCACAAGGGTTTATTTGACAGAAAAAATACACACCCATCAAATTACATTTGACAGTTTAGGAAGAACCATAGGCGTCCCGAGGGGGGTGTTTTGAGTGTTCAAACACCCCCTTTTTGCCCTATTGAAAAAGTGGGTATGCAAGTCAAAACGTCTCCTTTTCTTCGAAAACACCTTCCCCCTTACAACACCCCCTTTACAAGAGACAAACTGGTTGTCGTTTGATCTGATGACGTCCCCTTTTACTTGTTGCTTTGTTTTTGGACAATAAACACTCCCTTTGAAAAATCCTGGATACGCCTATATGGGAATTAGAACATCATTGTTAGGCACCATTATGACATATTTTTAAGATACTTTTGTAGAGTAATAAGGCGGCTTTCATCTTTTCAATCAGAAGAGGGCGCTGTCCCATACTGCCTCCTCAGTGTACCTTGAACAAGTTCGATATTTTAGATAACAGATATTGTTTTATGTCTTGTTTAAATTCTTCATATTTTTTTTGTTATCATTATTAGCGTTAAAACAAATTTTATCAAGTGTTTACTTCGTCATCAAATTTACTTTCTCACAAAACTCCTTTCTAAAAGTGTTTCTTAATTTCATTTTATGCGAATTTATATGAGCTCCCAAGGCACGATCGAAAGGAAATTAGCATGCTTCGCATCAGTCAAAAATTTGATGGTGTCTTGTAACGATCCATTTCCTTGCATATTGTTGCTTATCACTTGATGAAGTTTATGAGAATAAATGGATGCATGTGTTTCCAGAAGATATGTTAAATATTATATGATATTCTGTCCTGTATTATTAATTTCTGGTAGATAACGTCCTATCTACCCAGGGTAGCCACTTTAGTCAAATGGACTGCTCTACCAAACGAGTGGCCATGCAGTCATGCAGATATCACAGATCACCTAATTCAAAAATTGCCATGACACATCCTCGTGACTTGCACTTCAAAGACAGGGAGACGCCCCTTCCCCTTAGACCTTTTTTTCCCAAGAGACAGCGATCGATATTCATTTATGAGCAAAGGCAATCTAAACACTACACAAAAAGTATAAGTTCCCCCTTTTTCAAAATACCATAACTTTTGAACAAAATGGTTTTGAGGAAAAAGATTTGATAGAAGTATTTCTGTACATATCGACAAACTTCTGTGTGAAAATGTGCATGAGTGAGCACATATTAAAAGTTTAAATGACACTTTTCAAAATTCACATGGGTTATTTGGGGGGATTTTGACAATTTCTGTTTCTGATCGATTTAGCGCTATTTCTGTTAATCATCTGTCGTTTGACACCTTACACCTTCCCAGAAACTTTCCACATATTTTTGGTCAATGTGCTCTATTAAGAATTCCCATCCTTCCTAAATTTTGAAATTGTAAAATCCATTAAGTTTACTTTTCCGCGCAAAGTATCAGCACATGTTGTACAAACATAAAAGGTTGTACCATGTCATGGTTGAGTTAGCACACTTTATTAATAAAATGAAAAAATCATTTTTTTACAGTTATTTTAGCACAGTAAATGACTCCTGTGACTTTTGATAACGGTGACAATTTTGCCTTTAATGCATGCTCATTCATGCATGACCTGACGGATCAATCCCATTTTTACACAAAAGTTAGGCAATGAATGTAAAAACATCCCTGCAAAATTTCTCTGCTAAAATTTGTTTCGTTTAAAGGCAGGGGATCTCTTTTGCATGCCTAAAAATTAACATTGTGTAAATACAATGTCATTTAGAAGAAAATGCCATCTGGGAACCCAATTTAAGTGGAATTATAGTGATCGTTAGACTCAGATTTGATTTTTTTTTCTCGCGAGGAAAAAAATCTTACCATAAAACGTAGACTAAACGGCTATTGTTTTTCTTTTGCATTTTTCAAATTCTAGGCAATCACTGACCCCCAGATTTCACAGACATGTCCTTCATCAATAGCCTCAGGTCATGGATTATCTTTTCCTGGTCTGCGGGGATGTTTGCAAATGAGATCCACTGCCTTCAAAAGTTATGGTATTTTGAAAAAGGGGGAACTTACTTTTTGTGTTGTGTTTATTAAAAGGAAATTAATGATTGATGGAATAAAAGTTTCGTATAGGCAATTTCGAATTTGGAATATGAACGCATTTGGTGTCTCTCGTGAAAACAAGAATGATTTTGATTTAAATAAAATATGAGATTTAAATTCTTTTAAATCGATTAATTCTTTTATTGATAAAAATCGCGATTTTAATTTTTTTTCTATAAGCTCCAATTTTACTCCAATTTTTAATAATATGTAAAAGGAAATAATGATTGATGGACAGTTTCCTATATTTGGTGCCTCTCAGGAAACATTTATAAAATTTCGATTTAAATTTTAAAACATTGTTTTTTGTATTTGTCATTGTATTTTTTAAATCTGAATCTGAACTTGTATTTTTGGAAAGCAGAAATAAAACCAAATAAAATAAACCAACAAACTTACAGGCATGATGATGTGGTTGACGACGGTTGCGTACTTTCACGAACAAGCACACGTCAGTAAAATACTCCTCTCACCTAGATGAAAATGACAAGATATTCACAGTTGGCTTTACGAATAATCTGTGATCATTTTTTTATCAAAATGATTACAAATCACCTATTCATTTGATTACGTCCTACGTCCTACGTCCCTTTCGACGATTTAAACCGAACGGTAAGATGGTAGGCATACTGTAATGCGCTTGCCACTGCAGTATAGCAACGATCGCGCCGATGCATTTTGACGCTCTGATTAATTTCATACATGTACATTAAACGTGAGACAGCTAGGGCGACACCATTATTATTTGCCGGACAATTTTTTATTTTTATTTTTACTAGCAAAACAGCATCGGACCGACAAGCGGGGACGGGGCCGACGACGACGACGAAAAGCATTTTGCCATTTTTTTACTAGCCAAACAGCATCAAACTAGCATCTGACATCCAAAACAACAACTGGGGAGGGGGAGGCGAAAATTTTGAAAACAGTAAAATCCCCGTTACTCTGATTACATTAAAACAATAGGGGTGGGCGCCCCCCTCCCCCCCCCTCCCCCCCCCACCCAGTGGCGCCGCCCCTGGCTTGAGACTATTCAAGCCCCTGGATACGGGAGTGGTGATGGCGCTGCAACACCCCAACATTTTGTAGAAGGCCACAGCACCCCCTAATTATGGGATGTTCCGTGATTGCTCTGCATCCAGCACATTCGCTACCGGCGAATTACGCTTTCCAATTATCCTCATATACTGTTTATCCGGGCAACGATGGAAGTTTTGTAGCGCTGCTCGACGTTGCACTTGTTCAATTTTATCTATGTCCATGACGAAATGGAGGTTCCATACAACATTTCCATATTCAGTTATTATAAACATTATTATTATCATCATCATCATCAATCATTAGATATATATTTCATTAGATTTTATGTTTGTTTTGTTCTAGAATGAAATCTGAAACAGCTCATCTCATAACGGAGAAGAAAACTTCTACATGCCATCTGGTAATCCGTGAGCAAAAACAACCAAACAGGAACATCCACACCAGGGGCCGCTTGCAAGATAGCCCGAAATCCAACTTCGCGGACAACTCCAGGGTTAAGTCAAAATGCCTTTCACGAACCGGACATGCTAAATTCATAGTTCATTGACAAAAATTATGACGACTCACTCGGGAGCCGTCATAAATTAGACGCCATCTACAGTTACACTGTAGTGTGACTGTACACATGCCGTTTAAAGATTTACGAAAATTGTGAAATACAACCGGTAAAATAAGTAATTTTACAATAATAGCAACCCTTACATCATGCAACATGCAATAAAACATTTTAATGATATTTTACCTTACATCTAATCCTATACATCTCTGAGATATCGGTGATTGAATTGTTGAATTTCTATAATATTATATTGTTATTAAAATGGCTAGAAATCACTGTAATAAGTGTTCGTTATTATGCAACTTAAATAAACATTTTTTTTATATACTTAATTGCATAAACCTAGAATAAATATGATATATAAATATGGAGTGGGCGAGGGGGAGAGGGGTGTGACGAAAACCTTTTCAGTCCAAACCCAGAGGTCCATTTTTT
>JZLH01S0021623.1:17894-31126 GCA_001188425.1 Eucidaris tribuloides | reverse complement strand
ATTAGTATCAAGGCTTCCAGACATGTTGACTGTCATATGGCCCCACTGGATAGCGAGGCAATGTTCTGGAAATTGTTTAATGAAGCCTATTTATGTAAATTTGTATACGGTTTCGCACTTCAATATTAATTTCCACTTAGCTCTGATTAATAACACGTGGTATAAAACACTGATAAAAAAAAATCGTCAAGCTGACAAAAAAAAATTCTATCGCACAATTTTTATTCGTCTAGTCTGGTGCGTAACGAAATGTCTTTTGTCAGGCTGACGAAGAAAATCTCGTCCTTGTATCGACGTAATTTTTTTTCGTCAAGCAGCTTGCTGCCAGGCTGACGAAGAAATCTGGTCCTGCTGTGATGTCTCTATCGCCTAATTTTGTTTCGTCAAGTCATCTTGTGCCGCCAGGCTACGAAGAAAATCTGGTCCTTGCTGTTGTGTGTCTATATCAATTTTTTTTTCTTCGTCATACATCTTGTGCCAGGCTGACGCAAGAATCTGGTCCTGCTGTGGTGTCTGAATTGGCGATATTTTTTTGTCAAGCATCTCCTTGTCCATCAGGTCTTCGCACTGAGTTTGCGCTGTCTGGGATAAGCTCAGTTCGTTACGAGAGCGATTGTTCACAACAACAAAAAACTGGCACGTAATGCATGGAATTTATGACACGTACTTGACACAAAATGGAAAATATTCCCTTCACTTATACGAGAGTTCAGTAATCAATATGTCTTAATCTTCACTGGTGAGTAATGATTCATAAACAATTTAAATCAAAGACTTGTGCACAGCTACAATGTCTGAGGAATTAATCCAACGCCTTGCATAATTATAGAGTAAACTTGCTTACCCTGTATCTGTCAAGGAGTAAAGTATTAATATTCCACTTTCAGTATTAAAATCATGATTTACTTTTCGCTTCTTTTAAAGTGATAGGCTAACTTGTGGAGACTTCAATTTAAAAATTGTCAAACTTTGATATCTGAGCTACATAGTAGTTGTTCAAATTGGACAACTAAACACCCTGAATACAAAATGGAAAGTTACACTGCCAATGGCAAGTTTATACATGCAATGAAACATAAACTCGGGCCGAGTTTTATTAACCTAGGTTGTACACACAGTAAGTCTATGAGAGGAAATGGGCAAAGTGAATCTGCGGTCAAACTTACGATTTCACTTTTTTAAAGCACTAAATAATTGCATTTTGAAATACAATTTTTCAGGGCCTTCATTTTTAGACCTCATCAAGACACTGTAGCATGGCGGAATCCATGGCGGCCTCAGATTTTTTAACTGTGGTTAAATGTTAGCCAATACCGTTAAACTTAACATAAACATCTGAGGCTCAAGAGAAACTACAAATGAATTAATACTCCAATATTATGTTAACACATCTCAATGATTATACTTAATCATGTTTTACCGCGGTGTAATAACTAAAAGGCATTAGACATGGTCAACAAACAGAATGTCTGCGAATTGCCTAGACTTTGAAATGCTACATAATGGGCTGCCCATAACTTATCGCAAATGTTCCGGCTATCACTGCTCGTAGTTAGCTCACAAACGCATTTTGCTGTGCTAAACGAGAAGATCACGATGATGCCCATGTTCACGTATCAATTCACAACCGAAATGATGAATACAAAAATGATACCAATATTTGATTAAGGAGTATTTATTATATGTGGTTATTTTCCTTGAAAACCAAATAAAAGCTTCAACAAGATTTTATCCACTTACTCTACGTACATGTAATATGTTTAATTCACAATGTCAATAGATACTTGTAGTCGGAAATGAATCGCGGCTCTAGTTGATCGCCCAGCGTAATAATGCCGAATCAGTATTCCAAATTATGATCGCAATAGTGATCAGTAATTTGGTACGGCTGAATAAGCAGATTTTCCAGATACATTAAGTCCAACAGAGTGATCCAGAAATGATTACAAATTATAGAAACCCACTTAGGTATGACAGTTATAAATGTCCCTTTGAGAGTATAGGGCAAGGTGTAGCAGAAATCCCAGAGAAAACAATGTTCAGCGTAAGTTCCACACGTCTCCATAAGTTATTCCAAATTGCTATGCAGGTAATATACATTGTACTAGTAATCAAATATATGCACACAGTGTAAGGCTTTCTCATGGCCAGGAATCTCATAAGGGCACAATAAAACTAAGAAGGTAACTATCCACAAGAGAAACTCTATGCTAAATTATAAAAGTTGTGGCTATCGAACCATGGTCACGATTAAACTCCAAAATGCAGCGTTACTATTAATGAGCTAAGATGACAGAAACTCTAAACTCATGCTCCAAAAACATCCTGATATATATATACTAAAAATCGTACATCTAGAAAAGATCTATGGATCCATTCTTAAATATAACAGAGTGCATAACACAATGTTTTTCTGCGAAAATACCTTTCTACAACTATCTAAACTATTCCATTCAAAATAACATTGGCCTTAAAGGTCACTCGAAACTTAACACGCTGGCCCATCATTCACCTGAGGCTCTTATTATGCTAATTAGCTAACACCTGCCCCCCCCAAGCAATCTAGCATGTTTCACTTGCCTTGTAGTTACATTTCACTTGGCAGGCAGCTGAAAATATTTCAATGTTGATTTCACCACAAGCACATAGACAGCACGAATTACTGGCCCTACATAATCAAACCTAACACAATTTATAACACTCAAGCTGATCAAACGCTAGCCAGATATCGCTTCGATGTTCCGCAGAAAACAGAACCAGAGAAACAAGATGTCGACGATCATGGCTTGTCGTGCAGTATTTCCGGCTGGCGTTACATTTTCCAGCCCAGAGGCATGGCGAGAGAAGGAGCGAGCCCAGCTCATCCATGTCGAAAGCCTGCTTAAAAAAATTATGTAACCAAACATTTCATGGCCACACTGCCTGAAAACCCCTAGCTCTTTTCATATTCACCGAAAATATACAGTGTATTCATATAAATAAACACAGAAACAATTATTCTGATTCTTTCTCCAAAACTGTATAATTATGAATAACACTGCCCACGACTATTCCGGTAATCCCTTCCTGGATCATCAATGTATTGTGATTCTACAAACTTCTGACTAATCATATCTGAAATAACATTTTAAAACCCCCCAAAATTATTGTTTACATATGAACTGGACTCATTATTCACCAACAGTGTTACACTGTGCATAAGAATGGCCAAAGAATTATATTGCAATTTTACTTTTTGTTTTCAGAACCAAACTTCCAAGATTAATGCCAGAATCCAGAAGTTTATAAGTTTAAAAAAGATTCACTAATTCTTTCTGTAATATTGGATATCAAAATTGAAGAAAATATTTAATTTCTTCTTCCTACTTATGCTACAAAATTACAGGTTCAATATATGACGTCATATTTTCCTGGTCTAGCATAACTTTAAACACTGTTTCACTTTTGTACCTTTGTGACTGCCAACTCGAAAGAAATGCGAGCTTTCGCGAAAGTCTTAAAGTGGATCTAACCCCTTTTGAAACAGCTCTTCATATTTCTCACTGTTATTGTTAGGTATTGCATTTTTTTATAACCTGCCATCAGTCCGGAATGGGACGCATGGACCTGGATTCTATGTATTCTTTTTCTTTTGATTCAAATAAGAAATGGCTTAAACAATTCAAATTTATGAAATTTGTGAAGAGTTTGCAGTCACAAAGCGTACAAACGCGTGTAACAGTGTAAGTTATGCCTAGGAAGGAAAATATGACGTCTATATTGACCCTGTAATTTGTTACGATAATTATTTTCATTCAATTTGATATCAATAATACAGAAAGAATTAGTGAAATCTTTTTACTTATAAACTTCTGCGATTCTGCTATCAATTCTTTGGAAAGTTTTGGTTCTGGAAAACCAAAAGCTAAAAAAAAAAAATGCATTTTCTAATTCTTGGTCCATTCTCTTATGCACAGTGTAACACTGTTGGTGAATAATGTCCATTCATATTGAACAATAATTGTATGTTATTTCAGGCATATTGATTTAGCAGAAGTTGTAGAATCACAATACATTGATGATCTAAGGAAGGGATTCCCGGAATAGTCGTAATGCAGCTTTAGTCATATTATATTCAATAATTATACAGTTTGCAGGAAGAAATCAGAATAATTGCTTATTTATATGATACATGTATATTTTCGATCGATCCGTGGTCCTTTGTCAGGACTGACCTAAATTTTGATCTGACGTAGATGTCTAGGCGCAAGCCGCAATGTGGATTAATAGTACATCAATAATCGAAGTGGAGGATTAGAACACGGCCTGCATTTGAGTTGATAGAATCAAACAGCGGAACATCGACTGGAATAGGTAATTCCTTTACTTTGTCGCATGCTCCCTTGAATAAGTCCCTTAACGCTCGTTTGAGCCTTACAGCAACGCCGGTACCGATGGGCATTACTAATAACTCGAGGGACTCAGTTAGACTATGATTATGATCGAAGCAATAAGATGGGCAGGTGATAGCGTGAACGACGGACAGAAATCTGTATGATGAAGAGGAAATAGAACTAGGTCACTTAAGATATAGGACATGTCTCATGTTCAGACATTTTAATTCACATTACATTGAACAACCAGTAAAAAAAACACTTTCCCAAACCCTTTCTTTCATATTTTAAAGTGTGTATTGCATTGTCACTGCTTTATGAAATGGAAATAAAATGTAGATTATTTAAAATACTCAGGCTATTGAACTCCTTTGGTTACAGCGATTATCATGGTACATGTATATATTCTAATCCAATATATCATCATTCCCCTGCATTTTATGAGATCAAATTCTTAAGGTCTCACACAACGTCTTGCTGATTCCACGAATCAAGTTCAAGTTATTACCCCTAACTTCTACAGTGTCTTGTTACTATTCAAATTCCGTAAAACACCCTTTCCTCTCTAAGATGGAAGACCACTGTACCTGTGAAGAGTGAGACCTATAGTTTTACAGCAAGGTCATGCGATTCACAAAACATATCCATTAACGAGAGACTTCGATCCTGACAACAATTTCCAAACTTAAGAAAGAGTAAAGATGATGAATAAAGAATTATGTTCCGTTTGCAGTGATTTAGTCAAAAGAGGAATATGGCCTTGCAGATTTCTGCTCTACTTACGGTATGATAGATCAAAATGTTCGCTTTAAAGTATGATACATGTCACAAATATTGCTTTATCGTTTCAAGCAACCGGTGAAATATGCGTATAACTTTCAGTCATGGCAAAATTTCTTGCAATTTAAACGATATTATTTTCGATAAAGATCAACGTCATTGTTACTCTTCGACTTTGATGATTTTTCAACAGTCGAAAATAATCGTCCGAGCAACGTCGAAACACACACGCTTCCAAGATAAACGTGGTAAACATGTCGATTTATATTTAGATTAAATATCATATATTATGTACATCCATCCCATATGAAAAGCAATTAGGCTATAACCTAGGGGGTTTATGGCTAGATTAACACTTAAAGAATTCATGACGATAGTTGTATTTTGATCTATGAAACAGGAAAAGGAAAACAGCATTCAAAATTGGAGGGGCCCTTCATCTTCGTGAGCTGTGGTCCCCACTCCTTCGTACCTTACTGTAATAGATTAAATCAATCAATCCAATCTGGCCGCTGTCGTGTGCACGTTTCTCAATTCATGCTATCAAACCCAGGCCGTTTGACATCATCAATATTGTATTGATTCAACAATAAGGGCTTATCGTTACAAGAGGATGTATGCGAATTTTGAAAGCTGAGTTCTCGATTTGCACATTCCAAAATGAGCCCATCAAGATACTATAGACCGAAATTATTCATAAATAAGATTCACAACGCTTTGTGGGTAAGAAAGCCTGTTTTCGTAGAAAAAAGGAAATCGGCATATATATAGGGCATATTTCAAAGTCAGTTATGTTACCTGAAGGACTCTTTTTTTTAAATTTGGAAATTTACACGACCGTTATTCTACAGTGTGACTGCAGTCCCTGTTTAGTGTATAAATAAAAACTGAATATCTGCTGATCAACGCTTTCCACTTCAGAAACCCATACCCATGGATTTGGATCAGCACTACTAGCAAACTCATCCGAGTTCAGAAAGTGAAAGCTCCAGCCGGCGTCTATATTGGACTACCGTTACATACAATGTAGCAAACGGCAGGTATACAAATGATTTATCTTTTAGATTTCAAAAACGGTCTGCTAAAAGAATCCCAAATTACCCAAACCGTACCTTTACAGATATTTCTTGCACTGGATCAAGTCTGGTCCTGACAAACTACTTGCAGTGTGCAAATCAAGAACACGACCCCTGTCGAGTTGGTTATTGACTGGCAGGGCCCTGGGAACGATTGTTTTCACCGGCGGTGCCAAAAGTTTTCTTCACGGCCAAATTCGCAGCCAAATCAACAGCTGAAAAGTCGCTCAGTGGGGGGGGGGGGGGGGGGTTGTCGGCGGAAAATTTTCGCGGCCAAAAAAAATTTCACGGCCAAATTCGCGGCCAAATCAACAGCTGAAAAATCGCTCTGCGGCCAAATTTGAAGAAAAATAGACATACACGTCTTTTTGCAGCACCCCCGCTTCCCAGGGCCATGTGGACTGGTAAAGATAAGTAAAAGATAATGGCGTGTTACTTAAAAGACATTTTAAAAGTTGCCATTTTTCCGTGAACGGTACATCTGGGATTAATATTTGCTCACTCCAGGTGAAACAATAATAATCTAAGTATTTCAGTAATGCTGAGCATTTTGTAGCGTCCGACTCGACGCTAAAACCTGTGTTTATAAATGGCGGTATTGTTGTTGTTGTTGAGTCACTTGGTGGTTACGCGCGTTATTAGACTTGTAACAGACAATTCTGATGTTAATTTAATGATAAATGACATTACATCAAAATTCATCAGTTTTTTGTGTTTTTTTTAAAGTAACTATAATTTAATACTTTTTCATGATTTTTTTGTGGATTAAAAAAAATGAATAAATAATTTTTATTGCCCTCAAACGTATTCTATTTTTTACTTTAGTCATCTCATGAAATCCAAAAATTGCTTCACATACTGCGTTTTTGTGAAATTAACACATGTCTTGAAAATTTTGGACGATAAAGAAGAAAGAACTTAAGTATCAACAAAATATTCCATAATTATGAGCATGAGTGTAAAACAAATAGAGTATACATGTAGTATTAAGAACAAAACGATTTTACCAATGACGATATGTTGCCGAGATAGGATACTTGGTCGAAACTGCACGTAAAATGCCGAAATCAGCATAGAACTTTTTGAAATTGTACAAAACATATTTATTTGAACTCAGCTTCTATTGTCAGACACCTCATTATCTCTATTATTTGATAGTCCCCAGCAGCATCCTCTGTTCTTGATAAGTCGGTTTGTTTGTTTGTAATTTGCGTAATTATGACAATTTCATTCAAAATATTCAGACGTTTCGTGTGAACATCTCAATTTGTCAAAAATATCGACACCTATTTCAGTGCTTATTAGTGGCATCATGACGTACAGAATGTTCTCTTATTAACACCAATTGGGCTAAAAGAGTGCTATCAAGAACCTTCTCTTCGTACAGATGGTGTTATCAAGCACCCAAAATGATGGTTGCTGAAATTGTGCCGCGTTATTGTGACAAAACACCAAACGAGCTCCAATGAAAGAAATGTCCATCAAGCTGAAATAAGAAGTCACTCTTAAAAGTCACGCTCAGGCAATTCATCACGAGGCCATACACTTCTTACAAGGGAAGGGAAACATTTTCTATAAATATCATCTAAACGACAAGCTTGCGGCAATATTTATACGAGGCATTTTTTGCATCTAGAATTTAAAATCACATGGGTATTTTTCAAGTCGCCCCCAGGGTTTCTCGGTGACATACTTTACCAAATACATTAAGGCAACTGTTGTCAACAACGAGTCTCGGCAGAACGTCGTTAAGTGACCGGATTATTCTACATCAACGTTTTAGATGTGCAACTAATGGCACGAAAACAACTCGTTTTCGAGGCTCAATAAACATCACTTTATAAATTAAATAAAATGTTAGTGGCTCAAATATTCCAGAATCAGAATACGTTAAGGAATTCTAGAGTGATGCATGTACAAGAACAACTTGGCTTAAAACATGAGCGTGTAAATGCCAATGCTACTCAGTCTTTCTTCCTCTGAGGAAGCGAATATCACCGTTGATCAATATCAAATGTGTGTTCAAACTAGAGAAACAAATTGACGTAAAATAGAAAAGAAGAGAAATGTTCTTCAATCTTAAAGCATCATGTAACAATATTTCCACTGTAAAAAATAAAAAATAAAACAAATCCGCGCTACATGTACGTAAGCTTTCATGATGTCTCTGGTAAGGTCTAAAAGACGAACCTCAAAAAAAGTTCAAAACGATCATTAAATGCTTTTAGAATGGAAAATGAATGTACGACTATTCCAGTTTTGCTCATAGACTGTTGTCTGATAGATTTTTTGTCTACAGGAAATAATTTAATGTGCTGATATATATCTTTACATTTTTCGTGCTAGTGACGGACTAAAGTTCAGTGTTCTGTGGTGTATACCTATCCATTCAAACATCATGTTGATTAGATAAGCTACGGTACTTACATGGATTAGGAGCTACTTAACAGGCAGATCCATCAAAGTTGTCTTATCTGGCCAGACATCCAGCACTTCGTCTATAAATGCATCAGTCTCACAGGGGTCAATTCTGGGCCCACTCTTGTTCTCAGTTTTCATTGATGATCTTGGGGATGAATGCGAAAACCCACTTTTCCTTACGCCAACATCGCTAGCCTGAATAGGAATCTTGACAGGATGAAAACTTGGGCAAACCAATGCAAGTGACATTTGAGCCATCAAAATGCAAGTCAATGACTATTTCAAGAAAAAGGAATCCAACACCGTTAGATTTCATGTTTAATAACACAAAATTAGCGGAGAAAGAGGAGCTGGAAATCCTGGGGTCACTATTGACAAGCTGAACCGGAAAAGCATATTTCCAGCATCACGTCCAGGGCAGGACAAAAGCAGAGTGCCCTGAGAAAAAATTTCTAGTAAACTAGACATTCGGGGCAGAGCAATTGTCTACAAAGCTCAGGTGGGCAATGTGATGGAATATGCCTCACTTTCCTGAATGAGTGCCAGCCCCTCCACTGTTGGTGTACCTGACCCTATTCAGAAGTAGGTACTACGCATAGATACAAACAAAGAAGAAGTTAGCTCCAAACTAAACATCCTCCCTCTCTAGCATAGATGCCAGGTAGCTGCTGTGACAGTCCTGTACAAGATGCAGACTACAACATGCCCTACAGACGTAGCCAATCAATGTATCTCAATGCGATGTTAGTACCAACCTCCACAACGCTCTCCACCAGCAGGACCTTCATCCACTCTGCGGTATGTGGAACAGCTTACCCGAAAATGTAGTTGGAGATATTTCTGACAAGGTTGCACAATCCTTCAAAAATATGGCACATAAGCACCTTATATCACTCATTTAACTATTTTGATACAACCCTTCACTCTAGCTACCCTAAGCTGCTCTGAACCACAAATCGGCCCATGTAGTTTCTCTGCTATAGTGCTCTCCAGCCTATACCAGAAACTGACTCTACTGTCATTGTCCATGGGGTATTGTTCACTTTAGCACTGTATATGAAAAAAAGATATCAAAGTTTGACATTTATTAAAGTGAGGTGTAAATGGACAAGCGACACAAGAATCGAAGAATACAGTCATGTTTTATCTTCTCAGTAGCATGTGTAAGAAACATTCGTGGGATTAATATTTGATATTGTGAGCGTTGTACTGAAAAGGTTAACACGGGGGGGGGAGCAGTGTCATTACAAGGTGTACACCATGCGCGTGTGAAAAAAACGCGTAAGAACGGTTGTTTTTCACGGTCGGGCGATGTAGGCGCGTACAATGAAATTTCAAAATTTCAATCAAAATCGCCAAAATCAGGAAAAAAGAGTATAAGGGTATATTTTCAGGATTGAATACTTGTTTAGGGTATACTGAGATCGGTTTATTTTAAAAGGGTACCTTTCAGAATTGAATACTTGTTTTGGATATTCTGAGATCGACAGATAATTACTTGTTTAGGGTCCATTTTGAAAGTCCATGTATACGCGCATGGTGTAAAACCTTGTAATGACAGTGCCCCTCCCCCGGGGGCTAAATTTTTATTCCCACGAGTTTTTCTCGCACGGCGCATGTGTACTTTCACTACGGTTTTAACGTCTCGCACTTTCGAAACTGTTGGTATATATTGCTAAAGAAGACATCAACTGTCAAGTCGCTTTGTGTGGCTACATTGGATAGCTCGCTGTATTGATAGCGCGTTTTGACCCGGGTTCGAATCCCGCAGTATGGTTTTGTTTTTGCAGCGGTTTATTTCGTCAACTTCGTGGGAAAAAAATTTGGCCCCCCCCCGGGGGGGGGGGGGTTAACACTACCTTACAAACAATTGAATAAGTGTTCATTCATCTTGACAGTGTTATTTATGTCACTTTCATATAGGCTATCTGTGAATTCCGCTGTCAACTTCGACTAGTATTTCGTGTAGTTACACACGCAATTTAGAATGATTTTCATGTTATACATACGCCATGACACATACATATAGATTAATGCATATAGATAACGAATTTGTTGGAAAATACTTCACTGTTTTGGTTTCCTTTATAAAATATCATGAATGTATTACTTGATACACTGTATACAATTAGATATAGCCCATTCAATTCAATTCAATTTCAATTTATTGTCGAAATGATTAGAATGCGCTTATATCATAATTTATCTTATATTTTAATTTTTACTCATACAAATGCAAATGGTAAAGGTTTACCTTTTTAAGTTAGTTTCCCAACGAGAGCATTTTACATATTAAATTGCAGAATAGTAAATACGTTACGACGAGGTTTGGATGCAAACAAGATAAATTTTAGCTGGAGAACAGTACTACTGAGTAATATTCCTTCATGACAAATCAAAATGTTTTTATTATTAAGGTACTATGAGACTCCCGTGCATTTCGCATAATATCTTTATATATTACGCCGTTTGAACCTGACGCACTTTGCATGCGAATCAATCTTAAATAAGTTCACGCCAGATTTGATAAAGGTACAATAAATCTCGTTTATCTACGTTCATTGGAAATCTAAAAACAAAGATAACTCAAGTAGTACGATCGCATTTCATTGTCATTCAGTATATGTGGTTCATATAGAAGTATAAATATATGGTTTGTATTGCATGGGTTGTTTGCTTTGTCGCGGTGTGCCAGTGGAATATATTAGTCGTATAAACGCGCATATGTATGGGTGACACGTCACCGCGGCCGTGTAGCGTGCACGCTCGAGTCGAGCTGGCGAACCGCGCAGTGGAGTGACAATTCACATTCGCGGCAGATGAAGTAAAGTGACGTGGATATCAACGTAGTTTTATTTAAGACCTGGCTCTCCCAATCCGCTGACCTTACTCACCGCTGTGGTTTGTTGAACCGCAATTCAAGGGTTGAAACAAGACGGAAACTCACTGGAGCTCATGTGGTTGGAGGCAGTTCATCTAATTCAATCTGTCATGTGACAGAAACCGCAACGTCGTCGGTTCCGGTAAATCCTAACGCTACATTTTGGCGGGAAAGTCTCGAACACACTGCAAAAGCAACGGTCTGAATTGAGACGTACAAAGCTGAGATTCTTTCCCCTCCTCCGGTTACACCGGCCTCCATACACAACTTCAAATTACTTAACTCGAATTGTGACGGGAACAAACACACGTCTTGTTTACTGTAGCTGATGGGAGGTACATTTCCTGAGTTCTTTTTAGTGTGTATTTACCTGGGCCTACGCACGGATGATTGTGTGAACTAACTTGGTCGTCTGGTTTCGGGTCCATTTTAGATCCATGTCGGAATGGTGAGGCCCAGCGATCTACTGCTGATGTGGAAGGGTAAGCTACCCCAAAATGGATTTTTTTTTTATCAAAGTATGAATTGTTAAAATGTGTGATAACATTCATCAAAATTCATGCAATTCCAGAATATGTTTTGAGAGGTCTGCTTGTACGACTTGATATTTCCGCACCCTTTATTGAAACTTTTGCATGAGAGTTACTTTAATTTGTATCGAAGCATATGTGTTATAATGTTGGTACAGCAATGGTGAAAGGCACCTATGGCTCATTTAATCATCCTAGATTAGAATTTGGATAAATGATGCCGAATGACGCAAAGGATATTCACCCCGAAAAGATTACGCCAAAGTTTCTGATAAGTTCCATTTTTACTAATTAGAAATGCATTCGTACCTTATAATTCATCGCATGCATAGATGCTCATCTTCATATCATTTAAATCCCAAGAAACTATACAAATTTCTGTGGTTTAATCGAGTCAAAAACAAAAGTTTCAGAATCAGAATTCACAGTGTCAAAGTGAAATTTCATTTACAGGAGACTATACCAAGTTGTAAATACATGTATCACGAAAACTGTGTTACCAGCGTGTGATACTTTTTAGCGTCACTGTCATTATCATCGGCATCGTCGTCGTCATTATTATCGTCATCGCCATCATCATTATCAACCTCCTCCTCCTCATCATCATCATCGTCACTATCACCATCAACTACGACCATCATAAACACCATCAACAACAACAACAACAACAACAACAACAACAACAACAACAACAACAACAACAACAATAAAACGACAAAGTCCGTTTTCCAATTGCGATGTAGGTTTGGACGTTTCATTACTTTATTTCATGGTGTTTCCCCAACTTTCCCATAATGTATCCTCCTGAATACAAGATGTAATGTAAGAATTCCTCTCGTGATTTTGAATAAAGTTAGATACTTTAATATACGACAGGGGTTCAAGTCATACTTCTGCAAACATAATCCAATCAGTTCAATAGTGCCCAGGAACATTCAAACATACATGTATATAAATACTTCCTCAATCACTTTGAAAGAAACACACACAAAACAAAGTTCATATAAGTTAACCAGTAATTACCAAGAGATATGTACAAGGCTGAATAAAATTTGGTAAAGCATGAATATTTGTGTGTAAACGCCTGGAAAGGTTGAAACTGACGGCTGTAAACAAGACTAAAATACCTCCTAGGCTTAACGTTATACTTACAAGAACACCTAAAGTAAAT